>CAUYUJ010006892.1:0-25000 GCA_963575745.1 Prorocentrum cordatum | reverse complement strand
AGCAACCCGCCTGCTCGACCACGCCTCGTGGGCCCGCCTTCCCGGCCCGCCCGTTAGGGTCCACACGCCCGATCTGCCTGATCGGTTCTGCCTGGTGTTTTTCTGCTCCTACCCCCCCTCCTGCTACTTTCTCTCGTGCTCCATCCTTCTCGCTCTCCCTTGTCCTTTCCTTTCACCCATCCTCTGCTCCCCTGCCTGAGGGGCTGCACGAAATTCACACTGCAGGTGACAAAGATGGGCCCCTAAGAGGAGACGATCGAAGATGAAGAGCGAACAGTCTTAAAATGAATGTTATTGATGTGGTTGCTATTGTGGTTGGTGCTGGTGTTGCTGTTGATGCTATTGCCTTTTGTTGTTGTTGTGGTTGTTTTGTTGGTGTTGTCAATGTGCTTGTTGTTGTTGATGCTGTTGTTGTTGGTGTCATTGTTGATGTTCGTGTTTGTGTTGTTGATGTTGCTGTTGTTGTTCACTTTTCTTTCTCGACATATGTATTGTTGATCCCGCCCACTGGTGCATATTGCTTTTCACTTAGAGTGCTCCTCCCGGGCCTCGCACCCTGTTTTATTTGAACAGGGAATTTGTTCGTACTTACTCAAACTGTGTCGCTTCCCCCGCCGCTACAACAACAACGGCTCCCGCCTGCGATTTCCTCACAAGGTATTCTGACATCGAGCTCTCGCGCGGGACTTCCTCACAACTGTGGCAGGCGTCGCGCTCTCGCGTGGGACGCTCTCACAATTTGTTCAGTCGCCGCGCCCTCAACACTCAGGAATCACGCTCCTGTTCCTGGGTAGTCGAAGGCCAGACTGTCAGACTGGATTGGGCCCCAAGGGCCAATCTGGCCCGGCCAAACTGGATGATTTGGGTTATTCGCCAGACTGGATTCGCGCTGGCTCCCTCGCCAGACTGCCCCCCGTTTGCCAGCTTGGGCCTGCCAGATTGGCGCCAGATTGGCTTCGACTACCCAGTCGATGTACTTGCGACTCGCGCCCTTGCGCGAGACCTCCTCGCGACTCCTGCCGGATCGCGCACCGGCACCCCGCCTGCGGGACCTGGCCGCCCGGGCCCGCCTTCCTGGCCCGCCCGCCGTCGTCTGCCCGCCCGAGGTGCCATCCCGGTTATGCCACGTGGCTTCTGCTCCCAGCGCCCCTCCTGCTAATGTGTCTCGTGCTCCATTTTTCTCCTTCCCCCTTCCTGGGTAGTCGAAGGCCAGACTGTCAGACTGGATTGGGCCCCAAGGGCCAATCTGGCCTGGCAAACTGGATGATTTGGGTTATTCGCCAGACTGGATTCGCGTTGGCTCCCTCGCCAGATTGCCTCCGTTTGCCAGATTGGGCCTGCCAGATTGGCGCCAGATTGGCTTCGACTACCCAGCCTTCCATCCGTCCTCTCATCCGCTCTTTGCGGGGCTGCGCCGAATTCTCGTGGAAGCTGCGGAACATACACCCCCAAGCGGGTACGATCGGAGCAGAGGGCGGGCACCGAGGGCTGGTGGTACACGTGTGGAATGACACGCGAGCGCGTAGGAACACAAAGTCTCATAATGATTGTTGTTCTATTTATTGTTCTGAGTGAAGACGAACCGCTCCTGCTGATTTCCCGCTCTGGCGCCCACTGTTCTATCCCCATGGAAGTGCCCTCGGAGGGCTTGCACCTTGTTTGTCCCCGCATCCTGACTGTGGGTGTTGTGGCCTTTGCACACCCCTCGCGCAGTCGCGCCTTACCCCCCTTGCTGTCCACCTGTCCTCTTGTCACACCCACGATCACAATAACGATCCCCATTTGCATCATCACCATCGTCATTACCCTGAGCACCCATATCGGGTTTCCTCAATAATCACGTCATCACCACAATTACCATTATCTCCGCTGCCATCACCCCACAATGACCACGGGCCATCATCATCATCATCATCATCATCATCATCATCATCATCATCATCATCAGCATCAGCATCAGCAGCATCATCATCATCATCATCATCATCATCATCAACACCACACCAACATCATTACTCGACCTCACCCGGTCACCCTCATCATCACCATCACCATCATTACCAGCATTCGTTTACACACTCACGCATTCATCTTGATAGACCATCGATCAGGGCCTCGTCTGTGAGTTGATTGCGAGGAAATCTCAGGCGTGAGCCTCCTTTCCTATGGGGCCCGCACCTCCCGTTTGTAATTCGAGCGGGCCATCGGAATATTTAAACCGACGTCGCATTTCAGCACCCCAAAGGGACAAATCATGAAGATGTCTCGCGCGGAGGCCTCGTCTGTGAGTGAAATGCAAGGGATTCTCACCTAGAGGGTCCGCATTTTATGTTGGCAATCAAAAAAAGGGTCACCAGATAATTCTTATTAGGCATGGCGCTTAAGCGCCCCAAGGGGCAAATCGTGAGGATGCCTCGAGCGGGGGCCTCGTGTGTGAGTGAATTGCGAGGGAGTCTCAGGCGGGAGCCCCCTCCCTGTTGGGCCCGAGTTTCATGTTAGTATTTCGAACGGGTCATCGGAATATTCTATAAAAGGCGTCGCGCATGAGAGCCCCAAGGGGGCAAATTGTGAGGATGTCTCGAGCGGGGGGCGCGCTCGTCGCGACTGGCGGCGTCTGGGCGTGCCCTTCGTTTTTGTCAGCAGGCAATGGGCGAGTGTTGCGCGACCCATGGCGACCCCGAGGCGGGCCGGCGCTTCCTGAACGTCCGCAACATGAACGAGATGGGGGACATTTTCGGCGCGTTACCAGCACACGTCGGCATGGAGACACGGCCGTGCAGGATGAATTCAACAATGAAGTTGAGGCTCTCGCAGGAGCAACAGGCCACCATCGTGTCCTCCGAGATTCACCACGGGGACGACTGTGAGCATGAGGAAAGCGCGCCGGTCCAGTTCTTTTGTTCCCGCTTCCTACCGCAGGGAATCTGGCTGCAGGTGCATGGTGTCAATGAGTTCCCGATCGACCATGAAGTCGCCGAGCTGCTGCTACAAGGGCCCGAAGGTGCCGACGACGACGGCGAGGCCGAAACCCGGGCGCGCTGATGTTCACGCCCAACACACGAGCTCACGTGGCAGAGCTCGGGGTCGCGCGTCGACGCACGCATCGTACCTCAACTGCGCGTTGTCGCGCTGTCCCAGGGACAGACACTGCGCAAAAGCGCCATTGCCGACTGCGCGCTACGGACGAGGACGCTGGCCGCGCGGTCAAGTCGGACGAACAGTGGCGACCGCACAGCTGCGATATGTTCTCCCGCGCCACCCGCGCGCGGAACATGTTGTTCCTGCGGACACCCCCGCGAGAGCTTCTGCAAGGCGGGCCGGCGGCGCCCCTGCGGAAGGTGCTCGGGGAATTCGACAGAGGGCCACAATCTCCAGGGCTGAGGCGGAACAGCTCGCGGCTGAGCAAGGCTTCGCGCTGCCTCCCGCCCGAACGGGGCGGCGCCCAGCTCGAGGCCCGCGGGGTTGCCCCAACGGCTTGCCCCCGCGCCCCGGCGGCCCATGGGGCTGCCCAAACGGCTTGCCCCGTGGCGTTGCCCCAACGGCGTCGTGATCGGGCCATCGGAGGGCGCGCGCGCGCGCGCGCTGGCAGAGGCGGCGAGAGCGCCGAGGAAAGTCGACTTGCCCCGGCCAGGAGGCAAAGGGAGGTGCCGGCAGAGAACGCGCGGGACGGAGATGCGAAGAAGGGGAAGAAGAAAGACGCGGAGGAGGATGAAGAAATCGCGAGGAGGAGGAGTTGGAGGAGGAGGAGTAGGAGGAGGACGCGGAGGATGAGACAAATAATGATGAGGACTCGAAGGAGGAGGAGACGGACGAAGAGGAGGATTCGGAGGAGAGGAGGGCCTCCGCCACGGCGAATAGGAAAAGGCGAGGGGCAAGCTAAACAGATTACCGCTTTTCGCGCGGGGCCCGAACGCCGGAGCAATTGCAAGGAGAAGCGTTGAGCCTCAGACTGCTCCCCTGGCCCCCACATTACAACAACAACAACGAACTTTTGTTTAATATCGTTCGTTCTTATTTGCTCGCGTGCCATGCCACATGCATTGTATATCCAAAACCTTCGATCCCCGCCCACGCCGTCTTCCGTCGTACCCCTCTGGAAGCATGCTTGGGAATGGGACGAATGGGGGGGACAGGCGGGTAGGAAAAGGATGGAGCACGAAAAGGACTTGCAAGGACGGGCTAAATGTTAGGAAAACAATAGGCAGGACTATACGGGCGGGTCGGGCGGGTTGATCTAACGGGCGGGTTGGGTTTGCGTGCCCACGCGGCTGGGTCGAGCGGGCGGGTCGCTGAAGCGTCGACCTTGCATGGATCGCGAAGAAGTTTCAAGCGACAGCCCAATTCCCAATTCAATCGCGAGGGCGCACTTGAATGAACTGCCAGTCTGCATAAAACTAGTAGATGGGAGCCGTTGCTTCTGCAGCCCGGGAGGGGCAACAAACCAATCTGAGCGTCAACATTTTCCGCTGGTGAAAAATATAGTGTGGACCCCGGGAGGGGCATTTCAATTGACGCACGGTCGCTTGTGTTTTCCAAGCAAATATTTGTATGCTGCATTCGGCGCTCGAGCCGAGCTTTTCGGCGTGTCGCAGAGGTTTGTTCTTGCCCCTCGAGAGTAGTCTGGGGCCTTCTGAGTTTGGGGACCGACCGCCAGTCTTGTTCTCCAGTCGTGTCTCGCCAGTGCGGGCTTCGAGCAGTGTCTTTCTAGAGCCCCGCCGCCGTGCCAGCGCGACGGAAGGTGGACCCGCAGAACCGGGAGGTCAGGGCCCTGCTGAAGCAGGCCATGGAGGGCCAGAAGGAGGTGAACAGACAGGCGGCACCGCTCAGACCGATGGCGATCTACAGGCTTACGCCACATCCGCCGACCCCTTGTTTTTCTTTGGCGGCTATCGCCGGGTTTCGGAGGCAGGTTCGGACTTCTCCATGGGTGTTTTGGAGCCTGTTGGGGCCTCTGTTGGGCTTCCTGGGGACTTTGGGGGGATCTCCTGGGAGTTCTTGGGGCGTATCGGCACCGCTTAGACCGATGGTGCTTCGTCTACCCAGAGAGAATCGCGCCACTTCGCTGGTGCATCGCCAGAATGCCGCGATCCAGAGCGCGATGTGTTCCATCCCGGCGTCGCCGATGCATCGCTGACGCGTTGCCGATGCGGTGTGATCCCCCCGCTTGTCAGGCTTCCAAGAATTCTTTGTTTGTGCAGCGGCTATTAAAACAGGGCGTGGCACGGAAGGCGTCGCTTTTGATGAATCGGGAATTTCGCATCTCGCCGCTGGCGGAACGGCCGCTGAAGCCTTCGGAAGTACACCGAGGGCGGTTGTGCCGACGGAAGGGACGGCAAACTTTCCAAGAGGTTAGTGTTGGCATATCCAAGGTTTCTGGAGCTGGCTTAGGAGGCAAAAGCGTGCGGCATAATCTTCCCAGGAGCTGTTACGGACGTCCGAGTCCGCTTGCTGGGCGTCTCCCAGCTCTCCCAGCTCATGCCCGCATCCCAGACTGTGGCTAAGCTTGGGTTGGGCAATTCCAGCCCTGGACAGGGCGGGATCATTTTTCTTTCAGGGGCAACGCTCGGGGGGATGGGCTCAGGGGGCGACGTACCGACCCCCAGTCGCCCATCGATCTCCGACAAGGACCCGATAGCCCGCCGTGCCCATGAACGTCCGGATTTGCTATCGGGGACCTGTCGCCGATATCCGCCACGAGATATCGCCGATTCCAGCTAAATGTTTCCCTCCTTGAGCCGGCCCCAGTCCCTATCGTGCCCCGTCAATGTGATATAGTATACGCCGCCTGCACACACTCTGCGCAGGTTCTTCCTGTGTTCCGCGCGATTTCTCCGCGACAAGCGTTTCCATTGCAGTTTCGTGATCTGGGGCCAGGCTGTTGCGACAATTGCGTTGAGAGGTTCGTTTCAAAGCCTAGCGGCATGATAACCTATGATTTCATGAGCCTTTTGGGCTTTCCCAGAAACCTTAGCGACCCGGACTCGTACCGCAGGCGAAGGGGATGTACACGAACATGGTGAAGGCTTTGGGCAAGAAGTAGGCGGACGGGCAAGTCCTCAGGTGGGGGAAGCTCCGCTCCTTTTTGATCTGGCCTGCGGCTGCCGGCCGGGTCGGCATCATGCTGGCAGTGATACGGGACAGTTCAGGAAATGAGTTATAGGTGTCAGTTGAAGGCATTGTTTTCTGACATGGTCTTCGTTAAGCCGCTTGCGCGCAACAACACGTCATGGTGTGCCACTTGCGTGTGCGACATGCGAGAGCAAAGTTTGTTCGTGCACCTTCTGCGGCCTCTGGGCCCTCTGGTAATCGTCGCTGCGTCCCCACCGTCAGCGCTGCTGGCCGCCGCCAGCGCCGGCGCCGGCGCAGGCGCGGGTGGGGAGGGGGGCTGGGTGGAACCTTCCCCCCCCCACACCTGGGCCCCCTCTGGTCATCGTCGCTGCGTCCCAGCCGTCCGTCGGCGCTGCTGGCGGCTGCCAGCGCCGGCGCTGGCGCTGGCGCCGGGGGGATGGGGTTTGGACCCCGCCCCCTCTTGGGAGGAGGGGGGGGGGCGGGTGGGGGGGGTTACAGGGGAGGGGAGTCCCCCTGGTTCTGATAGACGGCGCCGAGGGGCCACCCCCCCTGTTCGAAATGCGCCGCCGAACGTTCCCAAGGCAAGCGCCCGTGAAACGTGCTCTCTCCGTGGAGGGGATCCCCCCTCCCCCTTATCCGCCCCTTTCTCTTCGACTGCACTGCCGTTTCTTACCTTGTTTTTCTTTTGGTGGTGTGTATGTGTGTGAGTGAGTGCGTATGATTGTAATTATGTGTGCGTGCGTGCTTGCGTGTGTGCGTTTGTGTGTTTGTGTTTGTGTGTGTGCTTGCATCAGATGTCTATGTGTGTGATTGTGTGTGTGTGTGGAAAAAACTAAGTGTGTGAGTGTGCGTGTGGGTGTCACTGTGTGTGTATGAATGTGCGTGTGTGTGTTTGAGTGTATTGGGGGGGGGCTCCCGCCGAGGTGGCGGTGTCTGCGCTCCCTTTCCGCGCGGGACTAACGGGCGCGTGGCGGAGGAGCGCACTCCACCAGCCCGCCCCCTTCAGGGAGGAAACAACCACACCGACCCCCATCATGGGCGTCTACTGAACGGCCCTGGGCGCCTATTGAACAGTCCGGCCATATTCGATTTTTTCTTTGGGTGCGTGTGTTCGAGGATGAATCAGTAAATATGCTCCTTTCCGCCTCATACTCAATTAGAACTTAACTTAGTTTGCATGCAATGAACTGTCCGCGTGAACTGATGCTGCGTTTCTGATGCTGTATAACTGCTCTAACCAGCCGACCTCGGCTGGCAGGAGAGAAAAGGAGCGCGCTGGGCGCGCGGGCGATTCGTCGTCGTCCGTCCTCGGCCTTCCTCCTCCCTTCCTATTCCTGATAGAGTGGTTTAGCTTAACGGATATCTGTCTTATCGATGTCTCATCCCGCTTCCGCTCTCCCTGAGCAGAGTGAAGATGAGATCTGAATTCCTTTTGTCATCTTACCCCGATTCTCAGAGGAATGACTGGTTACCAGCCGAAACGCGCGACTCAGTCGACGCGGGGCCATTAGAGATAAAAGAAGATCTCCAAGTCGTGCCCCGCGATTCAGTCGTTGCGGGAGAGAGCTACGATAAGACTAACATCGTGTCTAATATCTCGAGAAGCGCAGATTGGCGCGTTGAACAACATGATGGACACGAAACAGATACAATCGGTCCTATTCAAGACCAAATCCATCCTTCAACTATCGCCGATCGGGTCACCAGGGGGAGAAGTACTGATGGGATAACCGAAATGTCGGTAGACATACCCACAGTAGGGGCTCCGATAGGTGATCGTGAGCAAACCCCCGACCCTCACGGGCGAGAAGGCGTCGCGCCAAGGCCCAGACGAGGTGCATTCTCTTCCAGGTTGAGTGCCAACTCGACGGAGTCGATAAGTCCCATTCAGAATGCTCCACAGGCTACCGCCATTGCCGCTGGCGAAGCCAGCCGGCCAGGAGAAAACCAAGGGAATCCGAATGCGTATCTTAACATCCCCGTAGGTTGGGTGGGTACGCATGTTACTACTCCAACCCCTATAGCACTGAGCGGACAATTCGGTCAGGATAGCGATGATCCAATGGACAAAGATCGCGAAATATATTCCATGGCAGAAAATTTTGATAATATCAACAATGATATTTCCCTGAGCCGAGCGTTGTCCGTGATGATGGATGAGGGTATCCCTGCTCGTGACAAAAGTTGGTCTCCAGATGGATCCGATGAAGACACGAGTATCCTGACGCCTCAGGCGGACAGGGCGGAGACTCAAACGAAGCATGAGAGGGAGTCCGCTGGGCGAACCCCTGCGCCTAACCTCAAGAAGCAACGGAATGAGGACTATGAGCTAAACGTCTCGCCATTAAAGGAAGGTTTCTTCCGTAACGCCACCACCTCAGGTGAGTGGCAACCCACCATTCCGGCTGTTGTTGAGGACGAAGAAATGGCCGGACAACAAGATATATATTCTCAGCGAATTAAACAAGACGAGAAGGATGAGGAGCTCTTAAATGCGCCCAAACCACCAGAAAACACTTTTGCTCGCCCCAGATCGAACGCTTCGCGCAGGGGAAGACCCAAAATACCAAGGTCAGGGGCGAAGTCTACCTCTCGGAGCAACAGTACAGCTTCTATGATGGAGGTATGTTGGAATCCAAATCCTGGCCGTGCGTCTCAGGCGGAGAACAGTTGCCCAGGAAAGGCCAACAAGCCCGAAGGCGCATGTAGGAACCCAGTGTGCAGGCATTGCTCGGACGTTTGTAACAAGTGTAACATGCAATGGCTACGTGCGGAGTGCTACCCAATGGGCGAACACAACTGCACATGCCCTTTATTACGGTCTATTCAAGACCAGGCCAGGCTAGCAGAGGCTAACATTCAGAGAGAGTTTCTGACTAACGAGGCGACTCTGGCTGAGAGGGCTCGAGTGGACAGAGAAGAATGAATTGAATCTGTGATCGAAGCCAGGAAAACGTTTCGAGGCGAAGCGGGTCGCCCTAGCCATGGCCGCTAGAGAGCGTGAACAAGCGCTGATAGAACATCTGTACAATCAGACTGAAGCCGTGAAATGGCAAGTGGAGAGGGAAGCAGGAGAACAAATACAGGGAATTATTGACTTCGGAGAGACGGGCCGTCATGATGGCGAACGAAGAATCTGCGGACGCCCATGCGGTTGCCGTTGCCGTTGCGGCGGCCAAGATAGAAGGATAACAAATCGCGACAGCCGTGGCGGAACGAGAAAAACAGGGATTACAAGAAGAGTTCAAAGCCGCCAGGCTGAAAGCAGACAACGCCCAAGCTGTAGCTGCGAAGATAAACAACCAGAACAATCTCTGTCCAGAAGAGCTTAAATCGCATGAGGGAGCCAGATCGTCTCTTCAGCGTATAAAGTCGAGCGACACTAAATGCCCGCCGGCTAAGCCGTTCGGGTCGAACATACACCAGCTTTCGACGGCTCAGTCGTCGAGCATTGCATCTGCCCCTGCGCAATTCGACCAGACGACCGTGGCAAATGCGGGAGCATCGACCATGCTGGTAGGAGGTGCCATGCGCCCTCCTCCTGATGGGAATGGAATCGCGCTTCCAGTGGGCCAGTTTTGTGCCGTTTGTTTTCGACCAAAGACAGACAACTGCGTCGGATGTGGCGGCTCGGCTTGCGACGATCACATCGATGCGAGCACGAGGAGATGCTCTAGATGCGATCTGTAGAGGAGTGACAGGTCAGCGGCTAACATGCGAGAAGAAGAGGTTGCATCGAACGCGGCTAACAGAGAGATAGGAAAGATGAGGCCTAAGGCTATCATGGCCGACCCAGATCCGTATACTGAAACAAAACGCGAAGCCGGACTCACATCGAAGTCGTCCGGATTTCCGCTGCTTTCGCAAGGAACCCCCTTGAGGCCGCTGCTGCGTCCACATTGCTCTGTCCCAGGACCTGCCCTTGAGGGTCCGGCTAAGCCGAGTACCGCTGAAAGTGGACTCCCTGCAGGGGTGAGGCTAACTGGACTTAACGAAAATAACGCCCTTGCCAATCTCCGCACAACCTATGGAGATGGTCCTAAGGGAACGACGGCGACTAAGTCGTCGGGCAATGCAGGGCAGGGCGGAGAAGATGGCGACAAGAGCGAAGCTCCCAACACTGAGATCGCATCTTCGCGCGAAGATGATCGAGGTAGAGGACCGCGAGGATCGCCTCCGGGGAGTCCAGGGGGGTCAGACCCCTCTGATGGCGGGGGGTGGACGCAGGGGGCCCCAGGGCCCCGGCGGACCGCACGACTCGATAGTAATTGACGAGAGCACGCCGTTAGATCAGTGGAGACAGGTTGGTAACAACCAGGAAATTGGTTTGTTGGACATCCCCGATGTTGCGAACATACGTGCGTGGAAAATGCACGCAATACGCGCCATCGCTGGGTCATCGCCAGAGAGCCAGGCAGCACAGCGCTGGATTGCCGAGGCTATGTACCCAGCCGTGGAGGATGAGCAACTCAAAGATGCTGGACGATTCCAGCGTCTCGACCTGATGATCGCAACGAATCTTATCGAGAAATTCAACAAGATGCGAAAGAGTCGATATACTCATGTCCTTCAACAGGTTACTCGCATGGAATTCAGCGCCCAGGCCGAGGGGGGACTCATGACTGGACGCGAGATGGTGCGGGCGATTTGTCACTGTTGGTCGGTAAGGTCGGAGTAGGGGCAACGTTGCATTTCGCGTGACGTCTTCAAAGTAAAGAGAGACCCGCACAAGCCCGATGCTGACCTGCACCATTTCTACAATGAGTGGACAGACGTATATCAACAGCTTTATGGCGCCAAGCCTTCGTCCGATGAGATGAGGGCCTCGATTCGCGCGCGCTTTCTTGAGCAATGCAGAAAGCCGAACAAACTGGATTTTGTATGTAAATTATATGACTTGTCAAAAGACAGACCGGAACAATGTGTCAAGACTTACGAACGGCTGATGGCGCAGATGGAAGAAATGATGTTGCGAGAAAAAGAAGAGTGGAACATCGGCGCGCACGAGGGAACCTTAAACCAACGTGCCAGACAAGCACGATCCGGCGGAGGCGGAGGCCGTGACAATCGGAGGAATGCAGGCAATAAAGCCGCCCCGGCAGAGATTGCCACTAAATTGGGACAATCCTCGGACGCCATGAAAAGCGGGAAAACCAAGGGCGAAACCACGTGCAGATACGTTACCAAGGGCGAAACCTGCCCGCGCGCAGGAAAAGGCTGCCCCTTCAATCACAAGAAGCCCAAGAACGCCGCACCGGCTCAGCCGGGCGCGGGGCGAAAGTCCAGCGCCGCCCCTGCCCAGGATAAGAACGCTAGAGGTAGATCAAAGGACAGGGGCCGAAAGGGGCAGGGCCGATCCCAGACCCCGACTGGAAATCGCGGAAAAGGGACAGCAGAATAATAGAAGTCAGTCACGTGGGAAAGACAGTAATATTCCGCGTTGCGCATATTCCCGAGATCCCACAAATTGTCGCGGATCCGAAGACGGACGCCACAAGGCTCATAGAAGGCTAACCGATGCTGAGAAGCTAAAGCGCGACAGGTGGGAACAAGCGAAACTTGGCGCTGGACAATCTTTGGGATATGAGCGTACATCCAAAAAGGCCAATGCTGCTGCTGCAAATATCTCTTCGACGAGAAGCAATGGTGGCTCCAGAGACTCCAGAGCCGCTAGTGCTCTCTCCGACAAACGCAAAAAGGATGGAGGGAAAAACAAAGGTGGCGGCAAGGGCAAAGACATGGTCTGTCGCTCTTACAAAGAAACGGGAAAGTGCTCACGCGGAAAAGAATGCTGGTTCGCCAAGACCACCCCAGGTCATCCAGTTACGTGACAATGGCTCCACACTGGCGGCTCAGCCGTCAGTGCTGGAGGGATGACAGACATAATTTTGTTCATGGTCTTCTTTCTTGCCGTCCTCGTTTGGCAGACGTGGCGAAGCCTGCGTCGGTTGAGCAGAAAACGGGGGGGCTGGAAGAGACCCGCTGATTCAATCTGCTTGGGTGCCGTCGCGTGCCCCGCCCCATTATTCCGGGGCTTCCCAGGGCAAAAACAACGCAGCCCTAAATTTTTGGCGATTGCCTCTAGTTCCGATGGATGGGGACTATTGGGATACCTCGAAAGGTGAGTTTCAACAGGACGGCAAGAAACATATCGAGAGTCTCGTCGATGTCCTTGCGAATTTTCTGTATCTTCTTTCTCGGGGCGCGATCAAAAAGTACTGGTGCGTTCCCCCTAGTAAGAGTTGCATGCGACATCGGGGTAGCAACCGATGCAATCTCCGCGTCCGTTTTCACCCCTCTACTGAGGAGCCGACCATCACTTGGAGGAATGCGCGTCGCCACGACTTGAAAGAGTTGCCTTCAAGTAGCAAAGACAGATGGAAGTTCCCCAGACAAATACGTCGACAGATGTCGATACAGTCGAGGGTGTCTGCCGCTGAGGCTTTAATCAGAGCATCAGACTTGCAAGATCACGTCTGGCATCTGTGGTTAAAGGACGAAGAGGGAAGAGAAAGCCCGCACGGCTCAGCCGCTGCTGGATGCACAGACAAAGACGCTGCGTATCCGGGGGCATTGAGCTTCATTATAGACACCGGGTGTGGGTACAACCTAATTGCGGAGAAATACATTAGGAGCGCAGGTGCAACGAGATGGATACGAAAGCTTCTGCAATCGATCACTCTGAACACTGCCGGGGGAGAATCTAAGGCCCTCGGTTCAGTTCGCATCGCGTGTCCCAAGTTTAAGGGTGGTAGTTTTAGTGCTTTAGTCCTGCCGGAGACCCCGTGCGTGATTTCGGTGGGAGAGCGGTGCCTGGATCACGGCTTTAGTTTCTTGTGGCCAGCCGGCCAAAGGCCCTACCTACTGTTGCCCAACGACCAAAGAGTGGACCTAACCGTTGAGGGCAAGATACCGTACTTGACCTTATCAGGCAAAGAGGCGCTGGGTCAGTGGATGCGCGCAGCTGCCGCCGGGAGGAGCGAGCCCCTCGAGCGGTGGTGTTGCGTGACGCCGGGCGCCAAGGACTTCCTGGGCAACGTGGAATCTGCGGGGGGCCCTCCGCCCCACGCTGTCCAGACTCGCGTAACCGTAGACCTGCACACACATGAGCTGATTGGTACCCACAGCTGCGCTGATGGATGGGCGGCCGACCGAGATCGCGCCCGTTTTCCCGTCTTCGATAGACTCTGCGGATACCATCACCTACTTCTACTATTCGCCTCAGTTGGCCAGCGAATGCGGTTGGAATCGGACGCCAACTGGTATTGCTGCCTCCAAAAGTCTCTCAGCTTCGCTCGACCACGGTCAAGCCGTTGGTTCAGTCGACGAGCAGCCCGGCAAAGCCGAGGCTTGCGCTGCCGCGTATAGATGCCATTTTGGATGTGGAGTTTCAGGATACCTCCCGCACGAAGCAAATAGAGGATTGGACTCCGATGCGTGCAACGCGGCCCCAGGACCCGAGGAGGGTGAAGTTGGAGACACTGGCGGCGTCGACTTGGTCGACGTCGACGCACCGCCAGATTTAGACCCAGACGTTGCGGAGGTTGAGGTGTCGGAGACCCTTGCCGAGCGGCTCAAAAAGGCTGCTGCCTCCCTGCCGCGTCTTCTAACTCATACTCCTAAGAACCCATGTTGCCCAGTGTGGAATTGGGCCAAAGCTATCAGAAAGCAACAGCGCAAAGCGCAGAACAAAGGGCTAAAGGTTCCTCGCCCATACGCTAACCCCACTTCGTTCGGACAACTGACGACGATGGATCGTTGGTTTGCGATGGATGAACTCTCGCGGGGATTCCACGACGAGACCGCGTGCGTGACTTTTCGCGACCGAGCTGCAGATTTTCTCGCCGCCCAGGGTGTACACGACAAGTCTGCGGTTCACGTCTGTAACTTTTTATTAAACCTTAGAGCCCCGGGGGTAAAGTTAGCATATTGTTATTCAGATGGTGCAAGAGAGCTTGCCAGGGCATGTTACGAGCTCAATATTGCCCATGATCCTACCATCCCAGGAAACAAGAAACAAAATGCTGTCGCCGAGCGCGCGAACGGCGCGGTGCAGATGGGAGCTAGAGCCTTACTCATGCAGGCTGGTCTTCCACCACCATATTGGACCTATGCAGTTCGATATTCCTGCTTATGCTACAATGCAAGGACCCCTGCTGAAGGGCAGTCCAGTTGGTAAGGACGCTTCGGATGCCAGTTCAATGCTCCGCTTCTCCCCTTCGGATCGCTTTTCCGTTATGTACCTCCGCCTGAATCCCGTTTTCGCATTGCCAAGGCTGGGGCGACGATGATTCCAGGGATATACTTGGGGTATGTGCACAAAGCGGGGGGATTGGTTGGACCCGATAGTTATGTCATACCTCTGATACAATTGGACGGACTGAATAAGGAGTCAGGACGCACTCCAGAGGGAAAACGACCCACGATCGAGAAGTCTGACCAGGTGTACAGCAACATCTTAAATGGTACTGCTGACGACCAATCGCCTCAGTTTCCTATGCGACAAGCATGCGCGAAAGCGGCGACGGAGTTACGTTCTGTCACAGTCCCTACAGAAACAGGAGAGGGTGCGGCCATCTCA
The DNA here is from genome assembly GCA_963575745.1 of Prorocentrum cordatum. Classification (NCBI taxonomy): domain Eukaryota; class Dinophyceae; order Prorocentrales; family Prorocentraceae; genus Prorocentrum; species Prorocentrum cordatum. The sequence goes on along the minus strand of CAUYUJ010006892.1, from coordinate 10,350 downwards.
GGCGGACCGCAACCAGCCGCAGGGATAAGACCGGACAACATGTTTAATGCTGATGATCCTGCCATTCTGGTGCCACCGCCTCCCCAGGAAGGCGAGGGCGCACCGCGTATTGACTCTGGGGCCGATCTTGATGACGACGGTCCTGGGGGCTTGCATGTGGGTGATGCGCCTGTGGCAGTTGACGGCAGGGACCCCGGCGCGACTCCCATCCTGCAGATAAAAACCAAAAGCTGGGACTCGCACAACTCGAGTATCGCTTGGACAGACAGTCCAACTTCTCAGCGGCTAAGCCGCGGGAGAAAGTTCCAGGGAAAGGGCGGCTTCTGGCCCGAACAACCCAAACATTGGATACAATGGAATATCTCGAAGATAGACGGATTGTTGCTAGACTTACAAAAGAAGAATTGTTTCAGAAACTCCCGTTAACAGGTCGTCGAAAGACATGTAGCATACGATTTGCTCTTTTTTATGACCCTGATTACGTGCCTATAACACGAGTGTGGGTCACAGACCCAGACCCAAAATACAATGCCCAACGGTCAAAGAAGTTACCTGAGTCTACCAATCCCGGGATACATCCTGGACGATGGTTCAACATGACCCAAGCGCAGCGTCGACAGGCAGCGGAACAATACAAGGCTGAAAAGAGAGGATTTTTGCCGGTCCTGGCCTAGGTCTTCTGCGTGATATTGGTCTGGATGTGGATGCTCGCCGACTCCGCCCGATCCCGCAGTGGCTCAGCCACTTGCGGCTCTCCCCGAAGCCAGGCTAGCCGCGCCTAAGGTGGCTGAGCAGCTACGTCGAATACAGCACGGCAGCCCGTGCTACGCCCCTGGCAGGGGGCGAGGGGCGGCGTCGCGAAACACCCAGGTCTGTCAAACCACATCCCAAACTGACGATTCATCAGAAGAAGACGCCCCTAACGGACACCTGTCAGACGACGAAGACACTTGGTGGAAACAAACATGGTATGGAGGCACTATAGCGAGAGACGGGCTACCCTCCGGCTCAGCCGACAGGGATCCCTTGTCCGATGATGACAACGGAAAATCTGAGGACAACGAAGAGGCAAGCCTGACCTCGAGTCCGGCGGCCGCCGCGTCGCGGCGAAGCGTGCCTCGAATGCCACTACGAGAAAACTCAGACACAGATATCAGTCATCGCGACAAAGAAAAATTTGATTTGCAATATTTCTACAATCCATTTACATATATAATATCTGTTGTCGATGAGCCTTTCCAACTTCCCAATGACTGGCAATGCGCTCGCATAGATGCCGCCGTAGCCAGACCTGTCTCGAAAGACGAGGCGAAGGCAAACAAAGACGCCCAAGCTGCCTTGAGAAAAGAGTGGGGTAGATTGCGAGACATTGGCACGTGGATCGAAGATGGTGTCAGGGAATATTCCGACGTTGTTGCCGAACTCAAAGGGAAGACGGTTCATTTTGGCCTTTTGTTTGCGTCTCTGGTTGAAAAGAATTCAGAGTTAACACTAGGACACAAAGACCGAAAGTACAAAGGTCGGGTGGTCTTTGACGGTTCGAGTGTTAGAGATCAAAACAAAGACGCGGCACTATTTCAGGAACTTTCCAGCAGTCCCGCGACAATGCAGGCCAGCAAAGCAGCCGATACTTACGGGCTGTTTGAAGGCTGACGCTCGACAAGCTTACACACAATCGAAGTTGGGAGGCGCTCCTACTTGTGTTTTCTTGCCTCGCGACGAATGGCCCAAAGCATGGTCCAACATGAGAAACCCCGTATGTCCTCTGTACTTATCTCTGTACGGACATCCTGATTCGGGCGGGCACTGGGAACAGCATTGCGAGGGACATGTCACGGCGAAAGGTTTTTTGAAATGTAGTCCGTGGCGCAGCTGTTATTTCCACAAAGAATTGCAAATTTTATTGCTCATTTATGACGACGATGTCAAATTATCGGGACCTGCCGACAAGCTGGCCCAGGGATTGAAGTTACTTCAAGAATCGTCGGAAAATTGCCCTATAGGCATAGACATAGATCCTCCAACAGCTGTTGGACGATACTTAGGATGCGAGTATAGATTATCATCTCAGAAAATTGAGTGGCACGGAGAGTTACCTACGGTACTCGAACCGCCTCCTCCAAAAGTTAAGACACACGCCTCCGTCACAGACGAGAGTAGCGAGGGGGAAACGGGGGGTGACTCGGCATCTCAGATGACCGAGCCATACCAGCCGAGAGAACCGAAATTAGTAAAAGTCATCGAATACGACATGACCGAGTTTTTCGAGTCCTGCGTTACCTTACACGCTCAACTGACGGACGCAGACCCGGCCACATATCCGGCCGCGGGAACCCCGTTCGGTCCAGAACTTACTGACTTAGAAGACGGACAGGGCGGCCCCAGAGGAGAGATCTATTCCCCAGCTGAGGAGGCTATAGCATCAGCGTTACAGATCAGCGTTGATACCGGCCCTCCTGACCAAGAAATAGAGGCGATTGGCCTCGATGCCGCAGCGGCTAGCCCTGATGACCCTGAGCCGCCGACTCAGTCGGGAGTGCTTCAGCCAATTGCAGCAAAAGTGTTGATGAACATACTTTACGGGGCTAGAATGGCAAGATACGACTTACTCCGCGCCGTGTGTCAAATTGCCAGTTGCATCACATAATGGACAGAACAGCAAGACATGGGCTTCTTTCGCCTTATATGTTACATAGAATGTGCATCTCACTATCGTATGACCTCGTGGGTGGGTGATAAAAAGGAGGATGTTCTGCTAAAGCAATACTCTGATGCAGATCTGGCGAGTGACATCCGAACGCACAGGAGCACGAGCGCTAGCTACCAAGCAATATGGGGCCCATATACACGGGCAGGCCAATCGATGAGTTCGCAAAGACAAACATGCGCATCTCATAGTACACTTGAGGCTGAGATCATTGCGGCCGACCTTGCGTTGCGCAAGGAGCTGCTTGCGGCATTACCGCTGTGGAAGATCCTGCTGGATAGACCTGTGCGATGCTTATTCTTGGAAGATAACCAGCAGTTTGCAAAGTCATCGAGGCAGGCGGGTCAATGAAGCAGATGCACCTAACAAGAACGCACGGAATCGATGCAGCAGCTGTGTCCGAACAATTGTCTCGTGGCCTTGTTCAATTACAATGCGAAAGAACACAAAACGAGGCTGCAGATATTGGAACAAAGCGATTCGTTGACCTAATGGCATGGGTCAAAGTAATGTACATCGTCAACATAGTGACGCCTAAGTTCTGGGCTGCTAAGCGGTGCCAAGATTGTATTGATTCAATGTTTTCTGACGGACTTCCCCTGAAACCCGGGGGGATTCTCAAGCCCCGCCTGGGCCCTAGTTCGGCCTTGCGGAGAGGAGCTGCCATGCCTAGCAAAAAGTCAAACAAACGAAAAAGCGCCCCAACAAAGGCAAACCCGTTGCGGCTGCCCCCGGCCAAGCCGAGGGATTATCAAAGACGAAGAGTTCTGTCAGCTCAGCTGACAGAGTTCTGTGAGCTCAGCTCAGCTCAGTTCAGCTAACTCCTCGAATGGGCAAAGAGTGTTACAGCAGAAGCTCCGAGAAAACGAGAGCGATTGAAAACACAACAAAAAGAAGCTCCGACCGTGAGATGAAAACCATGTTTGGAATATCGGACAGTGAAAGCGAGTCAGAGCCTTCCAAGAGACCTGAAAACAGGGAGGCTGTTTCTCACGATGATCGCCCGCTTCATTATCAGCACTCTGCAGCGGCTGCCAACTTCTCCGATAAGAGGGGCGAATGGATGAGACCAGGACAGAATTTGATACGACATCACTATGTTCCGAGACTTGTCACGCTGATGCCGACAATCGGGGATTGTCCCGTCGAGCTTGATAAGCTCGATGACAAACGTCGCACATCCGCCGTCAACTCCCAACAAGGTTTGACGATAGATCGCATCGATAATTGGCGTGACGAAGAAAGCAGATATCATCACCGATTTGAATATGACTCAGACGGCGACTCTAGCGACGGTGATTATTGCCTCAGCAAATGGACTGGATACACAGAGTTTAAAATCCGAGAAGATTGCGCCCCGGCCACTCAGTGGACCAGGGAAAGAGTTCTATTAGAGTATTGTTGCGGCCCCCAAAATAGAATAGGAGACCCGAAGAATTTCGTTGACAACTCATGTAAAGTGATTCGATACACCGAGGAAGAAGACATGAGGACGGATGAGGGACTCAAAATAGCGCTAAACGACATAGCTGCGTTTTTGGGAAAACATATCACGTTGTGGGGCTCCCTGCCGTGCACAGGAGGCCCCCCTTGGCAGCGCGTGAACGAGGCGCATTATTTCCGCGCCGGAAGCCACAGGGCTATGCGCAGACTCCGGGGCATTAGAACTGATTTCCGTTATCTGTTTTGGAATTTCCGTGAGATTGCCCGCGCTGTGCACGAAGCGGGGGGCGTTGTATGTATTGAATGGCCTACCCAATGTAATTGTTGGAGAGACCCTCAGGTAAAGAGTTTTCTTCGAGAGTTGGGATTTGCGAAGACGGCGTCGCACGGGTGCGCGTGTGGATTGAAGGGTAGCAAGGGCAATTTCATGAAAAAAGCCCTGGACGATAGCCACCACCTCTCCCATTGTTGCGGAGGGGTTAGAGCGTAGGTGCGATGGCACACATGAGCATGTTGAGGCTAGGGGACAGGAGTGTAAGAGCGCTGAAGATTACACCGATGATTTTGCCAAGCAAGTTCATTTCGCCGTCGCCAACGCCGCAGAGAGAGGTGGGTCGTCTCGTCGTCGTCCTACCTCCTTTCCCAATCCTATATGCGGCGCTGCCGTTTCGGCTCAACAGCCTGCGCGGGCTGCCCCGCGATCGGCCCCCCATAGAGGCGAGCGGTTGCCTTGCCGCGACTGCTCGAATCTCGCTTGCCGCGATTTCCGCGCGCCGGAGACACCGACGACTGAACCCGTGCGTCGTCCGCTGGGGAAGAGGGCGGACGGATCACTGGGTGATGACGCGATCTCATTCCATTCTGACGACATCGTGGATGAAATTGATTCCGACGTTGTTGTTGGCAAGGGCAGAGAGGAAGAGGATTACAATAATGCTCTCCTCGCCACAATTCGAAAAGCCTCGATGACCGCGCAAGAAACCACCGCAACCGGAAGTTATGGATGTTTCTTTAAAATGATTTTTTGTTGGTTGTTCTGTTGTCGCGGTTACTGTTGGCACGTGCTTCGATTTCACATGTATCGCGTTCTCGTGGGTTTGCTTCATTGCCACTTGCAGAGCGTCTCCCGCAGACCTTCCCTTCGACGTGCTGGCGCGAGACCGAGTGGCGTGCCTGCGCGGCGCGGCCTGTTTAACGCGACGCGCGTGCGCGCAGTTCAGAGGAGTTTACATTCGTAGCCGCCTGATTGTTGCGGCACCGCGCCATATTTGTTTGCGCGGCGCGTAACGCGTTTTTCGGATGCCATTTGCGCGTGTTTTGCATGGGCGGATCGCCTTGGCGCAGCGATGCTTCGCGCGGCGTGGTTCGGCGGGTTTTGCGCGATGATGCGCCCGTGTGCGTGTGTGTTGTCAGAGCGGCTCTGCGTGACGGCGTGTCCAGTAGCGATTACCATGCCGTTAAGTTTGTTCCTCGTGGGCACGCGGGCCCCCCGCCCCTTTTCCCGTCTTCGCGGCACGCCAAATTGTTGGAGTGTCTATAAGTTTGTTTCGTTGGGCGCTTGCGCATGCGATTTTTTGTGAGCATTGTTCATTTGTTGTCCACCTTTCGCGCGACCTCTTCTGGTTGCTTTCCCCCTCGCCCACTCGCATTATGTTTTGATGGTGTTTTATTGCGCACGTCTCAAGGTGGAGGGCCCGGTCCGCTCGTGGAGGGCGCGACATTGGTGACAAATCATACGCGTCGCGCGGTTGTGGTAGAAACCACGGCGCGTGCGTCATGCCGATCTGTTCGCGGCAAGTCCCGCGCACCGCGACCGCGCAGCACTCGGCGTGGCGAGTCTTCGAGCACCGCCACGAAAGCCATAACGCGCGACATGTCGTCGCCCATAGCCTTGCAAGGGCCGCAACATGTGACGCGCTCTTCCGCGCCGCTTCGGGGCGCACTCCTTCGTCTACGTCGTGGCCCTCCCCCTTCCCACGTCCCCCATGTTGTCACCCTCCCTTCTTCCATTTCGTTATCCTTGTCTCATTATTGCGTCTGTGGGGTTCTCACGTGGCACACATGGACAACATGTGGTATGTCATGGGTTACTGTCGGGTTGTCATGGGGGCCTCCTGGGACACTCTTGAGTCGTATATGGAGCTACCTGGGACATTAGGGGCCCTCTTGGGCCGTCGTGAGTTGCCTGGGGGGTATCTTGGTGCCGTCTTGGGCCGCGTTCGCCTCCATGCTGGTTTTCTTGCTTTGCCTGGGTTGGGTCTTCAGTTACCCCCAACCCCACTAGGTCTGGTACCATACCTCCCTTCCACCTCCAACAGGTCTGGTGGGATGCCCCCCTTCCACGTCGACCAGACCTCCCAGCGGGCCCTCCTCCGGCGAGGTGGAGGGGGCCTCCACCAGACTTCCTCTGGTTCTCCTGGAGACCTCCCCCTGATCCCCCCGAGGGCTCGGGGAGGCTTTCCGGAGGCTTCCCTTGGTTTCCACAAAGTGTGGCGAGAGGCTTCCCGCGGCCCCTGGGAGCTCCAGGCGAGGCCTCCCCCAGGCTTCCGGGACGACCAGGGGAGGTCTCTGGGAGGCTTCCCCTGGTTCACCTGGAAGCCTCCGATGAGAGTTCCCGCAGGGGGGAGGTCTCCTGTGGGAGGCTTTCGGGAGGACCAGGGGAAGCTTCCAGGAGACCTCACCTGGTCCTCCACCAAGTTTCCCCCCAGCGGCCCGGGAGGACCAGGGGGGGTTTCCAGGGGGCCTCCCCTGGTCTCCCCGGAAGTTTCCCCTTGGAGGGAGCCCTGCCAGATTTCGAGGTTTGGGGGAGGCTCCCGGACCCTGGTCCTCGGGGAGGATCCCCAGCAGGCTTGCAAGGACCAGAAAAAGCTTCTGGGAGACCTCCCAGCCCCCTTCTGGAAGTTTGCGGGAGGCCCCCAAGAGGACCAGGGGAGGTCCCCCGGCGGTCTCCCCCCAGAATCCAGGAGGTCGTCAGGACACCGCTAGGAGGCTTACTCTTCGGGGCCCTGAGGCCAGTGGATCACCGGATGCAGTGCAGCTACGGTGGCGACGGCAGCAGAGTCGCGTTCAGCCTCGGCGAAACATTTGCCGCGCGTTTCCAAGCTGGGTGGCTGGTTGGGGGCCTCCGACGGCCGCGCCGGGACGTTTGAACTTTGGGTCTTTCCGCTCCAAGAAAACATGGTGGACGTAAGGAAACTTTTGGTTCCTTAATAAATGCCCCCCGGGGGGCCTCGATGGTCCCAAAGTGCGAGACATCTGTCGATCCACCAAATTTAATAAGGAATTCCCGGGGTCCCAAGTAAGGCCCTTACTTGGGTGCCTGGTGGTCCCAGAATTCAGGGCCTTACTTGGGTCCTCGGCGGTCACAGGTCCCACAGGTTCCACAGGTCCCACGTGTCCCAGATGTCTCACAGGTCCCGTAGGTCCCACGGGTCCCGCAGGTGTCGAAGGTCTCGCCGGTCCCGCAGGTCCCGCAGATCCCGCAGGTCCCACAGGCCGCACAGGTGCCACAGGTGCCACAGGTCCCGGAGGTCCCGCAGGTCCCGCAGGTCCCACAGGTCCCACAGGTCCCTCAGGCCCAACAGATCCCACCGGTCCCAAGGTCTTGCAGGTGTCACAGGTCCCGCAGGTCCCACAGGTCCCACAGGTCCTACAGGTCTTACAGGTCCCACAGGACCCACAAGTCGCAAAGAAGGTGCCAAAGGTCCCGCAGGTCTCGCAGGTCCTACAGGTCCCACACGTCCCACAGGTCCCAAGGGTCCCACAGGCCTCGCGGGCCCCACAGGTCCCACAGGCCCCACAGGTCCCACATGTTTCACATGTCCCATAGGTTCCGCAGGTTTCGCAGGTCCCGCGTGTCGCGCAGGTCTCGCAGGTCCTGCAGGCCCCGCAGGCCCCGCAGGTCCCGCAGGTCCCACTGGGTCCCACAGGTCCCACAGGTCCTACAGGTCCCACAAGCCCCACAGGTCCCGCAGGCCCCACAGGATCCACAGGGTCCGGATTTCCCACAGGTCTCGCAGGTCGCGCAGGACCCGCCAGTCCCGCATACTCCATAGGCCCCGCAGGCCCCGCAGGTCCCACAGGTCCCACATGCAGGTCCCGCACGTCCCACAGGTTCCGCAGGCCCCACGGGTCTTACAGGTTTTAAAGGTCTCGCAGGTCCCGCATGTCCCGCAATTCCCACAGGTCCCGTAGGTCCCAGAGGACCCATAGGTCCAACAGGTCCCACAGGACCCGCAGGTCCCGCAGGTCCGCATGTGCCACAGGTCCCACAGGTATGAATGACCCCACAGGTTTCACAGGTTCTCGCAGGTCCACCGGTCGCACATGTCCCGCAGGTCCCGCAGCTCTCACAGGTCCCACAGGTTCCGCAGGTCTCCCAGGTCCCTCAGGTCCCACAGGTCCCACAGGCACCCCGGGTCCCACAGGTCCCGCAGGTCCGACAGGTCCCGCCGCCAGCACAGGTCCCACGAGTCCCACAAGTCCCGCAGGTCGCGCAGGTCCCACAAATCCCGCAGGCCCAGCATATCCCACATGTCCCACAAGTCCCACATGCCCCACATGTCCCACAGGTCCTACAAGTCCCGCAAGCCCCGCAGGCCTCGTAGGTCTGGCAAGTCCCGCAGGACCCGCAAGTCCCAGCCCCCCCAGGTCCCACATGCCCCGAAGGCCCCACAGGTCCCACAGGCCCGATAGGGCTTACAGGTCCTACAAGGGCCACGGGGTCCGCAGGTCCCGCAGGTTCCGCAGGACCCGCAGGTCCCACAGGTTTCGCAGGTCGCGCAGGTCCCGCATGTCCCACACGTCCCACAGGCGACGCATGCCCCACAGGCCCCTCAGGCCCAACAGGTCCCACAGGCCCCACAGGTCCACCCAGCCCCTCCGGTCCCACAGGTCCCACAGGTCCCACATGTCGCGCCGGTCCCGCAGGCCCCGCAAGTTCCGCAGGTCCCACGGGGCCTACAGGTGCCACAGGCGCCACAGGTCCCACTGGCATCGCAGGTCCTGCAGGTCCCACAGGTCCTACGAGTCTTTCAGGTCCTACAGGTCCGACAGGTCAGGCAGGTGTCGCAGGTGGCGCAAGCCCCGCAGGTCCCACAGGTCCCACAGGTCTCGCAGGGACGACAAGTTTTGCAATTTCGAAGGCCCCACAGGTCCCACCAGGCCCACGCGTCCCACAGGTCCCAAGTGTCCCACAGGTCTCGCAGGTCCCTCAGGTCCCACAGCTACCGCAGCCCGCACAGCTCCCACAAGTTCCACAGGGCTCACGCTCCCAACATTTCTCCCAATTCTGGCAGGTTCCACAGGTCCCGCAGGTCCCACAGGTCACCTTTGGTGTTATTAAGATGGTTCCTGGGGTGATGTTTGCAAGGCGAAAGCGCGTGTAATTGCATGCGCTGCGCGCAGTGCAGAGTGAACCGTGAGTGCAAGTGCGAAACGCTGCCATGTAAATTTGGGATTGCGCCCGTCCTGGAATCTTTTTGTGAACTTGCGGTCGCGGTGGTTTCCATCGTGGTCACTCGACGCCGGCTCAGCCGAGCGGGGTGGCTTGCCCACCGGCTCAGCCGGATGGGGCAGGACATGAACACTTCTGTCCAAATGACATTATATCAGAAAATGATGCTGAAATGGCAACTGCCCCCCAGGACAATTCTCGCTCAAAGGAAGTGACTGACCCCGATGTAGAAGACGTCGAAGCATGGAGGAGTAAAGAAGTCTTCAAGTGCCTCCCTGATAAACTGAGGGAGTGGTCCCGTGCGGGACCCAAAGACGGAACCATCAAGTTTGCGCCGTCAAAGGGCTGGGGTTGGCGCTGCACAGCGTGGAAGAACGACATATTTTACACGAGAAATGACGCCGTCGTGACTGCATTGAGGGCGGACCTGGAAACAACGTCTCAGACGATATTCCAGCGTTTGTACTCCCAGATCTCCCAAGACCCATGGACCGTACATTGGACTATGTTTGAGAGGAAGGATACTTGCCGTTTCGATTGTGCCCCTCCTGACGTCGACAAAATCCCCGTGGGAACGTTCCTCCAAACGCATCCTGACGAAAAGACGAAGCTGATCAGTAGCATGTACACGGAACCCCCAGAAGAGAGCTTTTGTGGTATATTCCGAACGCTCGAACCGGGGTGTTTGGTCCCATTGTCGGCCCAGCCGTTCACTGCGAGACCCAGTGGGGCACTTATGTGAGTG
>CAUYUJ010006891.1:1199472-1338574 GCA_963575745.1 Prorocentrum cordatum | reverse complement strand
TCCTCCTCCTCCTCCTCCTCCTCCTCATCCTCCTCCTCCTCCTCCAGCGATGCTGAACGGGTGTATGCTGTTTTTATGTATGTGACTTGCAAACGTTTCCAAAAGCGCGAGGCGACAGTGATTCGCGGGGGCGCCTTGGATCCGCCGCCCACTTCGTCTGCTGGAGGGGTGCGCTTGGCGTGCCAAACGGTACAGCTCTTTGGCCCTTCAAACAAGTCCCAGAGGCTTCCGCCCCAACCCGCCAGCTCAATGGCTTTCCCAACCAAGATGGCTCCCAGAGGGTCCTACATATGGCCAAGTTGGCCTCCAAGACGCCTCCGTCTCATGCCCCAAGCAAGGCGACTCAAGATTGCCCCCAGGCGGCCCAAGGGGTCCCCCAAAGCGCGCTAAGAAGGCTTCGCAAGATGTTCCAGGCCTCAAGAGACACAAGTCATTGATTCCCGAAACAAAAAAAAAGCTTCAGAATCGGTTGCGAGCGAGGGGGGGGAATGAGAAGGAGAAGGCCTTCTCAGAAGGCGGCGGGACTTCTCCGAAGCCCTCGCGCCTTCTGAAAGGTTTTTGTGTCATCGGGGAAGGCTTAGACAACTTCTGAAAAGGCCAGTGGACTTCCAAGCCTTCTGAGAAGGCCTCCTCCTTCTCACTTCCCCCTCTCGCTCGCCGCCGACCAGACGGCCCAAAACGCCCCCAAGACCACCTCAAGACGGCCGAAAGAGTTCCCGCGAGGGACCTGAAACGGCCCAGCAGGTCTCTCCTAGACAGCCCGAAGACGGGTCCCAAGAAAATCCCAAGATGGCCCAGAGGACGCCCCAACGGCTTCCGAAGGCGCCAGACGGCACAAGAGCGACCTCAGATAGCCCAGACAAATCCAAGATCAAGATAGCAAACGCACGCCAGAAGAGTGACCCGAGATAGCCCCAAGACGGCCCCGGAGGGCACCTCCGCACTGTTCACCCAGTGGCTTCCCCAACAACCGGGTGAACACGCAATGCACGACCGTGGCCGCACTCCCACTTGATACTTCACGACGCAAGCGCTTTCGTATTCGAAAAGCTCTCGGAAGTCCGCGCGGATGTCTTGGGTCGGCGCAGGGCCCCCCTTCCCGCGCCCCCGGACGGCGCCCATGGAGATGCTGCTCTTCGTTGTCCGATCCCCCTCGACAGCTAAAGATTCGCCATAAGGAGCCGTGGGCAAGGAAAGAACCCCCGTTCGCGCCCCGAGTTCACCCAGATGCACGATGAACGCTGTGGAAAACCCCAGGCAAGGACCTAATCCCACTAACCCTTTAGTAGGGCGTGAGCGGTTTAGTGCGTCTCCCCTTCCAACCCCATTCTTCCCTTTCGAGGAAGGGTTTCTCGCTGCTCCCTATTAACACCGCCTTCCCTGCACGACCGGCAACCCAGCCTGACCCATGCGCGCCCCCCCGACCATCCCATTCGAAAAACAATGCAACATGCACTTTGACTCCGAGTCCGGAGCATGCGCGGGCGTCCCGCAACGACTTCGCATGTTTTTGTTCACAAGGACGGCGGGGATGCCGCCATCTTACTTGCTGCGCGCAAGCCGACCATCCTTGCCCTGAAACAATAGAAGATACACTTTGCCTCCAGATGCGGAGCATGGCGCGCGCCCCACGACCACTTTGCGTTTGTTTGCACAAAGACGGCGAACGTGTTGGCATACTGCTTGCTGCGCACAAGCCGACCATCCATGTGACAAAAACAATAAACGATGCGCTCTGCCTCCAAATCTGGAGCATACGCGGGCGCTCCGCGATCACTTTGCATTGGTATTGTTTTTTTCCACCAAGGCGGCGGGGGTGCTGGGGGTGCTTGCACATGGCATGCGTAGCGCTCACAAGCAGCATGCTGGGATTCGTGAATTACTTCTGTGTTGGGAGCTCGGGTGGGAATGAGCGAGACGGCTTGAGGGCATGGAGGGTAGCTCGATCACGGCTCCCCAAATATGCGCACCCCCCCGCCCAGACCGGCAGCCGACCAGGACACGTGCGGGCACCCCTGAGGGTACCTCCCCCCGGCCACCCCTGCCCAACAGCAGTGCAACATGCACTTTGCTTCCAGATTCGGAGCGTGCGCGGGCGCTCCGCGCCCGCTTCGTTCTTCTGCATAGGGGACGGCGGGGGTGCCGGCGTGTTTGCTACTGCGCGCAGGCCGCTCGTCCCTGTTATAAGACAGTGACAGTAGACGTTCCCTCCAAATCTGGAGCATGCGCGGGCGCTGGAGCAGGTGGCACGCTGCGCGTGCGTTGAGTACGTGGCGCGCTTGGCTCGTTTGGGCCTCCTTGGTGCATGGTACACTTGAAAGTCGTGGCGCACATGGCATGCGAGGCGCTCTTAGGCGATATGCTGAAAATTGGGTGCTACGTATGCGTTGGAAGGGCAGGTGTGAGCGAGCGAAACGGCGTGTGCCATTTGGGCAGGAGGACCCTTGATCACTGGTCCGTACTAACAAACACCCCTGCCCCACCCGACCAGCAGCACACCTGACCCATGCGACATCCATGCGACCCTCAGTATCGATGTAAAACAACAATAACATACATTGTGCCTCCAAATCTCGAGCATGCGCGGGCGCCCCGCGGCCACGTTGCACTTTTTTTGACAGGGGCGGCGGGGGTGCCTGCATATGGTTTGTTGCGCGCAGGCCAAGACCCTCAACCATCCTTTGCAGCAGCCAGTACAAACTGCACTTTGCACCAGCAGTTGGATCAAGCACGGACGCCCCGCGATCACTTTGCATACCATTTGAAAAATACGGCTTGGGGGAGCCTGTCGCCTGCTGTGTGCAATGCCACCCCGCCAAACTATCCTTTGCAAAACAGCAGTCAGCACATACACCTTGCACCAACATCTGGATCACGCGCGGGCGCCCGCGACCATCTTGTATAGGTTCCCTACCTAGGCTCTGCCTAGAAGGGTTCTCACTCTGTGGACTTAAAGGGGCCGGGCAGTGCAAAGCGCCCCGGGCGGTTCCCCCAGGATCCGCCCCGCGGTTCCCCCAGTTGCGTCCCCTTAGCTTAGCGTTGCTTATCTCATCTTAGCTTAGCGTATTTCATCTTAGCTTAGCTTAGCTTCATCTGAGCTCAGGTTTATCTTAGCTTAGCTTACCTTCATCTTAGCTTCGTTGAGCTTTAGCATCGCAGAGCACAGCATATCATAGCATTAGCATGGGTGTAATTCCCTACCTAGGCTCTGCCTAGAGGGTTAGCTTAGCTTAGCTTAGCTTAGCTTAGCTCAACTTAGCTTAGCATAGCGCAGCGCTGCATTAACATAACATATCATAGCCACTCATATCATAGCATAGCGTATCATAGCGCAGCATATCATATCATAGCATAGCATAGCATAGCATATCATATCATAGCGCAGCTTAGCATAACATAACATATCATATCATATCGCAGCATAGCACAACGCATCATGACATACCATAGCTTAACTTAGCACAACACAACATAGCATAGTGCATCATAGCATAGCATATCATACCATAGCGCAGCATAGCATGGCATAACATAGCATATCATAGCAACTAATGCTGCTTTCCTAGGGGCTCCAACTTCTAGGTAGGGTCGCACTGGGGTAATTTTTGACACGGGCGGCGGGAGTGCTGACATATTGCCTGCTGCGCGCAGGCCCACCATCCCCTGCACAAGAAAGCTGCTCCGACGGTAGGACCCCGCGTGATATTTTTCAACTTGGTTGGGGTATCCTCCGGCTCCCTCCCGCTACCCCCTCCTGCTGTATCCTTCTCGTCCTGCCTCATCTTCCTGCCCCCTCCTCCTCCTTAGAAGGCGCCGACGCGCCGACCCCACATCTGCAGACAGGGCCCGCCTCCTCCGAGAAGCACGGCGTGCCTCTGAGAAGCCCTCCCCCCTCCCCTGCCCCTCTGCGCGTGGCTGACCCTCCCTCCGCGTGCCCGCCCAGCCGGGCCTATGGCGCGCCGGCCGGCGGCGACGTCGAGGAACACCCGGGGGTTGGGCGCGATCGCCATGCCCCCGCGGGCGCGGGCGCGCGCGGGCGCCCGCTGGGCCTGCGAGCCCCCGGCGGGAGCGCAGGGGGCACGGGGAGGGGGGGAGGACGGGGGGAGAGGCCGCCAGCAGGGAGGGGGCCCGAGGAGGGACGACGCCAGGAGGGGGCTGAGGAGGGGGACGGAGGCTGTAAGGAGCGGGAAAGGGAGGAAGAGGGCGAGCAAAAAAGGGGGGATGCTCAATCAGCCGAGGACTATGTTTTTCGGCGGTTCGGACCCTTTGGGGCCGTCTGCGACACCCCTTGGGATGTCTCGGAAGCTTTTTGGGGCGGGCCTGGGACCCCGTCACCACCATGTGCTGTCGGGCCCCAAGCCCCGGGCTCCATGGTCTCGTAAACAGGGGTAACTCTCTCTCTCTCTCTCTCTCTCTCGGTCTGTATCTATTATATATATATACACATACAGGTAGATCGGAAAATGCAGCATATGTGTTTAAGCGTATATACGTACATACACACCGCCGAGCTGCGCTTGCAACGGCTGGCATGCGTCGGGCTCTCTCGCTTCGTTGGAAGTAATAGTCAGGGCCCCGTCCACGCATCGAGCCAAATATGTGTTCATGTTGATGTGTATATGCTTGTGAGTATGTATGTATGCACACATACTTGCATGCATGTATGTATGCATGTATGTATGCAAACATGCATACATGTATGCATGTATGTATGTTTGTATGTATGTGCGCGGGCATATATGTATGTATGTGGGTACGAATGTTTGTATGCATGCATTCGTAGGTCTGTATGCATGCATGCATGCATGTATGCACGTATGTTTGAATGTATGTATGTGTATCGGTAGGTAGGCAGGTAGGTAGGTAGGTCGATAGGTACGCTTGTATGTATGTATGCATATATGAATGTATGTGTGTATGTGTATGTGTGTGCATATATGGATGCGTACATTACTTCGGTGTGTACGTATAGATAGGTACATATGAATGATGTATGTACAGATGCATGGACGCATGTGCGCATACAATTCATGCATGCGTGTATGCATGCATACATAACGGCATGCATGCGTGTACACACTTATATGTATGCATGTCTATCAGTCATCGGGATTGTGTCTACGCATGTATGCATGCGTGTATACATGTATGCACGCATGCAATTTTGTAAGTATGCGAACCTGTATGCGTGCATGTGTGTAGGTGTTTGCATGTGTGTACGCATGTGTGTATGCATGTGTGCGTACATGTATGACTGCATGCATGCATGCATGTTTGCATGCGTGCATGTCTGTATGCATGCATACATACATGTATGCAGGTACATGTGTGCATGCATGCATACATCTGTGTATACACACCGACGCATAACACACATGTAAAGATCTGTGCAATGAGTATGGGCTACACACATATATATATGTGTATATACATATGCATAGCAACACGTATGTGTGTATGTATGCATGCATGTCCGTGTACGTGTATATCTGGGGGTGGGCAAGGGTTCCGCCAACAGTGGGTCGCTCTCGAGAAGGATCCCGCTTCACTGCGAGCCCCGTTGCGTGCATGCGTGTGGCCGAAGGGTGCTGCGGCAGGAACTCTCTCTCTCTCTCTCTCTCTATATATATATATGAACACATATGAATAAACTGTCCTCGTCCTCCTCCTCCTCCTCCTCCTGCTCCTCCTCCCTCTCCTCCTCCCCCCCATGCTTCTGCTGCTCATCCTCGCCCTTTGCCTCGCCCTTGTTCTCTACCGCCATCTCCTCGTAGGGCTGCTGCTGCTCCTCCTCGTCGTTGTCCTCCTCCTCCTCCTCCTCCTCCCCAGGCCCTGGGCCGAAACCTGCCCCCCAAAAACGTGCAGACCCCCAGAGTGCTCGAACAGTGCGCCGCCTCTGCCCCGCTCGTCACGTCGCAGCAGCGTCGTGCGGGCGTCCCTTTCTGCCCCGCAGCAAGCAAGCAAACAGCGCTCTTCGAGAGGCGAGCGCGCGCCCCGAGGGCGGAGCTCGGCGTCAGTCCCGGCGCGGACGGGGCGCAACAATTCACCCCTGCACGCGCCACAAGAAGTGCTATACTCGGGGATGGACAGACCCCCCTTTAGTAAAACGTGGTTTAGTGAAAACGACCTGAGGCCCAAACCTGGCGGGCGCGAGCCTGGAAAATAACGGCCACGGCGCCCTCTCGAGAACCGACAACGGGCAATTCACTAATCGACGTGTCACTGTTGGGGGTTCTGTCCACCCCCGATATATCACGGGCTCATCGGCAAGGTGCTTCACCTCTCCCCTGCAGAGAGGACCAGACCACGGCAGAAACACACATCTGTTAGAGGTCTGGCCAGAGTTCTTGGGACAGCGCTGGGCCCCCCTCCCCGCGCCTCTTCCTCGCGCGGAGCACGCTGGGAGCGACGCTGGAGACGCCGCCAGGCGTGGGGGGACGGGGGGGCCATCGTCGACCCGAGGAATCCGCGCGGACCTCTGAACGCTGATGTTTGGGCCGTCTTCTGGCCCCCGATTCCTGCGTGGCGGCAAAACGTCCGGAACGAAGAAAGAGGCGCACCATGACGCAACGAGCCCCGGGCTTCGGCTCTGAGTCGAGGTGCACTTCATCCCCACGAGCCGGTGATGCACGGGGCCATCGCGAAGTGGACGGCACGTCCCCCAGAGAGGCCGGTCCGCCACCGTGCCGCTGAGCACGGTGTGGGCGTGCCCTCAGGTCCTTTGCCCAAGCCTCTGAGCCTCAATCCTCACTCCTGAGGAGTCTTTGAGGGTCCTGGGCCCCCAAATTCGCAAACCTTCTTGGGCTTGTCGCGGTTCCCCGCGGCTTGTCGCATGACTTTTCGGGCCCAGGAGGGCTTGAAGACGGGCCGGGAGAGCCCAAAGAGACCCCCAAGATGGCCCACGAGTGCTCCGCGTCGCCGGTCCCAAGACGGTCCAGGAGGCAGGGCCCCAAGACGACCCAAGAGGCACCCCAGACGGCCCAAGAGGGCCCAAAGACGGCCCGAACGGACATTTCGAGCCCTCGGCCCCGAGGGCCCCCCCAGGAGGCCCCAAGGGGTCCCCACGAGGCCCTGGAGAGCCCCAAGAAGCCCCCAAGAGGCTTCCAAGAGGCTCCCAAGAGGCCTCCAAACTGCTCCCAAGAGGTCCCCGAGAGCGCTCCGACGAGACCCGAAGAACCATCCCTGAGAACTCACCCACAACCCAAACATGGTGGCGGGATGGGCCGAACACCATTAGACCTGGCCCGGCACAGAAACGGAAAGAGTGCTTCAGAAACAGAAACCGAACGTACTCACACCACCGTTCGTACTGGGAGCCTTGGCGTTGAGAGCTTGTTACGTCACCCCTCGCTCTTGGGAGCCTTGGTGTTCAGAGATTGTTGCCTTGCCGCCCGTTCCTGAGCCTTGGCTGGGCCTTGGCGTCAAGAACTTGTTACGTCACCGCTCTCTGCTGGGAGCCTTGGTCTTATCAGCTTGTTTACGTCACCGTTCGCTCTTGGGAGCCTTGGTGTGAAGAGCTTTTTGCGTTACCGATCTCTCTTTATTTGGCGTCTCTGGGCCTTCTTGGGAGTCCTATTGGGACCCTTTTAAAGCCCTTTTGGAAGCCTCTCGGGAACCTCTTGGGGGCCTCTTGGGGCTTCTTGGGGGGCTCTGGGGGCCTCCTGGGAGCTTCTTGGGGCGAAAGGCTAGACTGTTCGGTTCGTGGTCCCCCTCTTGGGGCCGTCTTGGGGCCCCCTTGGGCCGTCGTGGGCGCCTCTTGGTCCGTCTTGAGGCCCTCTTGGGCGGTTTTGGAGGTCTCTTGGGAGCCTCTTGGGCCGTCTTGGGGCGGTCTTTGGGGCCTCTTGGACCGTCTTCAACGCCGTGAAAGCCGAATATGCTACAAATGTATCTTCTTCCAAAGGAAATCAATAATTTTGGCCTCCTGGTGGCCTCTTGCGACGCCTCTTGGGGGCCTCTTGGGGCTTCTTGGGGGGCTCTTGGGGCCTCCTGGGAGCGTCTTGGGGCGAAAGGCTAGACTTTTCGGTTCGTGGTCCCCCTCTTGGGGCCGTCTCTGGGCCCTCTTGGGCCGTCTTGGGCGCCTCTTGGGCCGTCTTGAGGCCCTCTTGGGCCGTGTTGGGGGCCTCTTGGGAGTCTCTTGGTCTTGGGCAGCTTCATCGAACAAATCCGCCGACCCTGTCGGCGTGTGGAAGACGCATCCCGGTGTCGTCGTCTTGCGTGGATCACCGTCGTCGTCGTCGTCGTCGTCGTCGTCGTCGTCGTCGTCGTCGTCTCCGTCGTGTCCTCGTCGTCTCCGTCTCCGTTGTCCCTCGTCGTCTTCGTCGTTCCCCGTCTCCTTGAGCGCGCGAGCCAAAGCGACATTGAGCAACGTCGTAGTTGAGTCGTGGCGAAGCCCCTCCCTACCCTCCCCGCCGGGGGGGGGGGGGGTGGGGGGGGGGTCGCCGGGGGGGGTCGCCGGGGGGGGTCCCCGGGGGGGGTCGCCACCCAGATACGCATCCTCCCCGGGGGGTCCCGGAGCTCAGAAAAGCTTCAAGACGAGCCAAGAGCGACAGAAGACACCCCCAAAAGGGTACAAGAGGGCCTCGACTCGACGAACGATTGCCCCAAGACGCCCAAGACGGCCCGAAGACGGCCCAAGAGGCCCTCAAGACGCTCCAAGAGAGCCCCAAGAGCACACCCAAGAGGGCCCCAGGCGCCAAAATCGTCAATTTTACATAGGTTTTTGAAGGATTTTGGCCTTCTCGCCTTTTCGGCTTTCCGACACTCCAAGACGGCCCAAGAGGCCCCCAAGAGGCCCCCAAGAGCGCCCCAAGAGGCCTACAAGAGGGCCCCAAGACGGCCCAAGAAGGCCCCAGGACAGCCTAAGAGGCGCCCAAGACGGCCCAATAGGGCCCCAAGACGGGCCCAAGAAACGGCCAAGAGGGGGACGAGGAACCGAGAATTCGAGACTTCCGCCCTAAGAGGCCCCCGGGAAGCCCCAAGAGGCCCCCAAAAGGCCCCAAGAGGCCCCCGAGCGGCGCCAAGACGCCCCCAAGATGCGCCGAAGACGGCCTCCGGAAGCCCCAAAAGGCCCAAAAGAGGCCCCAAGAGGCCCCACAACGGCCCCCAAGAGGCTTCAAGTTGCCTTCCAGACGCCCCCGAGAGGTCAACCACGAGATCCCAACCAACATCCATAAGGCCTCCTCCTCCTCCCCCTTCACCCTTCCTCCTCCTACTCCCTTCCGCCTCCTCCTCCTCCTCCTCCTCCTCCTCCTGCCCCCCCCCTCGTGTTGTCTTTCGTCATCTTCAGGGTCGGCGGCAACGGCCGTAAGGCCTTCGCAATAGGAGGAGAGAAACTATGAGGGAAGCTGGCCATTCGACTTTTCGCCCGCGTCTCGCCCCTCCCCTGGAACCCCTCCCTGGAGGGCTGCACCCCCCAAAAACGTAATCGCTCGCACCTCGCTCGTTCTATGACCTGGGCCGGCGCGGAAACGGAAATCGCGCGTCGAGAACTGGCCCGAGATGGCTCATGGCACCCTTCGCTCCTGGGAGCCGGCAGGGCCTGGGACAACGTATTGGACACCCGAACAATTTTCCCGTGTGTCCCTCGACAATGTGCTCCCAAGAGCATCTTTGAGCCCTCTTGGGGCTCTCTTGGGGCCGTCTTGGTGCCCTCTGAGGCCGTTTTGGTGCCTTGGGCGGTCTTGGGGCCCTTGAGCCGTTTTATTCGGAAACGTACGAGGAATCGAGCCGTTGGTGCCGCCCTGGAGCCGTTTCACTAGACAAAGTACTATTGAAGCTGGCCTTTAGTCTTTTCGCCCGCGCCTCGCCCCTATCGCTCGTACCTCGCTATGTCCATTACCCGCTTGGCACGGCCGGCCCAAGAAGCGCCCAAGACGGCCCAAGAGGGCCCAGGGGACCCAGCACGGCCACAAAAGGGGTCCAAGAGGAGGACCACGAATCGAAAATTCAAGCCTTCCGCCCCAAGAGGGCTCCAGGAGGCCCCAATAGGCGCCCAAGAGGCCCCCAAGAGACCCTCAAGGGGTCCCCAAGAGGCTCTAAGAGAGGTGCCGAATAAGCCCGACAGATGCTTCAAGATGCGCCAAAACGGCCCACTAGAGGCCCCAAAACGGCCCCCAAGACGCCTCCAAACTGCCTCCAAGAGGCCCCCGGGAGGCCTCCCACAAGATCACAACGAATCTCTAATAGGCTTCATACTCACAGCCCAGGCACGGTGGCGGGATAGGCCGAAGGCCATTCGATAGCTGAAGGGGGCACGGTCAATCCACGCCCATGTGCTCCTCAACCTCCTGCGAGGAGGAAAGGGGGAAGAAACGGAGACAGCTGGACAGAATCGGGCAAGGGAGTGCGCTAATTTAGTGATCCCCCTCTCCTAGCTCTCCTCCACGTCATCGTCCTTCTGATCCTCTTGCTCGCCTCCACACGCGTCCTCTTCCTCGTCCTACTTCTCTCATTATTATCGTCGTCGTCCTCGCCACCCGTACTCGCCTCCTCATCCTCGTCGTCGTCCTCCTACTCCTCCGCGTCTTCCTCCCCCGCCATACATCACGCCGCCCACGGCAAACTCGGTGGGTGCAGGGCTGCGCCGGGTGAGAAGGGATGACGGAGCACGGATGCGGTAGACTGCGCAAGAGAGAGGATTCACGGGGGAGCTGGGGCGAGAACGATGGGCTGCAGAGGATGTTAGGAATCTAGGGGGAGTTCCAAGCAGAACGAGAAGAGAGGCACCTGAGGAGCCAAAGGAAAGAGAAGGATACGCAGGATGAGGAGGAGGAAGGGCTGGATGGAGGGGGAGGAGGAGGAGGGAGGAGGAGGAGGAGGAGGAGGAGGAGGAGGAGGAGGAGGAGGAGGAGGAGGAGGGGGGGGGGGAGGAGGAGAGGAGGAGGAGGAGGAGGAGGAGGAGGAGGAGGAGGAGGAGGAGGAGGAGGAGGAGGAGGAGGAGGAGGGGCCGGAGGGGGCCTGTGCCTTCCCCCCCGCCCTCTTGGCCATCCTGGATGCGGCGCTGGAGGCCGAGGATCTGCTGCTGCAGCGAGGTCTTCTCGCCCTGTGTGTGGGGCGGAAAGCGCAGCGGGGGGGGGCGGGGGGGCAGGGGGCTGATCATCGGGAGCGGCCAAGGGGGGGGTGTCCAAGAGGGAGGGTGCAAATCATGACCGGCGGCATGTGCGCGGCCCAGCGGGGGGGCCAGGGACGTAATGAAATAAGAAGCGGCGCCATGAAATCTGGGGAAATATCATGGCCCCCGCCACAATATCCACCCCCCCCTCGTCATCACCCCCCTCTTTTCCGCCCCCGAGATCAGCAGGCAGGGAGGAGCAGGTGGGCAAAAAGGAGCAGCAGGGGGTGGAAGAAGAGGGAGAGGATACTCCTGCTGGTCAGCGGGGGATCGTTCACGAGGACGTAGAGGCAGAGGGGTCGGACGAGGAGAAGCAGAGGGGACTCGCGTCTATGCTTTTTTTCCAAACCATCCGGTGCTGTTGGGTCCTCGTTTTTAAGAGACAGCGCTCCGCGTTCCTCAATCCTCACCCCTCACTCCTCCTTCCTCAAACTGCCTCCTCCCATCACTGCTTCGGCCCTCTGCATGTCTCTGTTTCGGCGCACCGCTCACACGGTTCGTGGCCCCATGGGGAGCTCCACCGAAGGCCACAGTGGCTGCGCTCGCATGGCACCACCGCATCCGCTTCGGCACACCCCTCACACGTTTCGTGGCCCCGCCAGGAGGTCAACCGAAGGTCCCAATAGCTGCGCCCGCATGGCACCACCGCGACCAGTTCGGGGCACCTCTCACACGCTTCGGGGCCCCATCGGGAGTTCCAGCGAAAGCCCCACTGGCTGCGCTTGCACGGCACCGCCGCGCGCATGCCGGCGCTTCGTGGCCCCATACGGAACTCCACCGAAGGCCCCAGCGGCAGCGCCCGCATGGCACCATCGCGCCCATTATTTTTTTGTTGTTGTTTTTCCACGCATCAATGGTAATGAAGGATTAGCAACCGATGACATCCACCAATGACCACGGTCGCCAGTCGCAAAAAGTATGCCCTGCGAGCGTGGCCGGAACTCGGGGCGGACATTCGGGCGGTTGTACGCCAGAGCGAAAGAAGGAAAGGAGGAAGAGGAGGACGAAGAGGAGGAGGGAAGGAGGAGGGAGAGAAGCCAGATTGCCAGAATGGGCACCACCGCGCCCATTCTGGCACACCCCTCACTCGTTGCACCATGGGGAGCTCCACCGAAAGCCTCAGTGGCGGCGATCGCATGACACCACCACGCCCGTTTCGGCACACCCGTCACACGTTTCGTGGCCCCATAGTGAGCTGCACCGAAAGCCCCAGTGGCAGCGCCCGCATGGCACCACCACGCCCAAGTCGGCACACTCTTCGCACGCTTCGTGGCCGAATAGGGAGCTCCACATAACGCCCCGATAGCAACGCCCGCATGGCACCGCCGCTCCCGTTTCGGCACACCCCTCGCACGTTTCGCGGCCCCGTAAAAAAGGGCTCGACCGAAGGCCCCAGTGGCAGCGCTCGCATGGCACCATCGCGCCCACTTGCGGCACACCCCCTCACACGTTTCGTGGCTCCAGAGGGAGCTCCACAGAAATCTGTCGGTACCCACAACGCGGTACTCACGATTACATATAGTTGGGTCTTTAGCCTGGATAGGCGAAGAAACCAGACCCAACCCAACTTTCGGGTATTCGTTGTTTGTGTTGTTCCTGTGGTGTTGGGTTCTCCTTTTGAAGAGACAGCGCCCCGCGTCCCTCACTCATCAATATTCCTTCCTCAACCTGCCTCCTCCCATCACTGCCTCGGCCCTCCGCATGTCTCTGTTTCGGCGCACCGCTCACACGTTTCGTGGCCCCATGGGGAGTTCCACCAAAGGTCCACATGGCTGCGCTCGCATGGCACCACCGCCCCCCCGTTTCGGTATACCCCTCGTACGCTTCGTGGCCCCAACCACGGAAAACCACAATGGCTGCGCTCGCATGGCACCCCCACGCCCGTTTCGGCACACCCGCCACATGTTTCGTGGCCCCATACGGAGCTCCACCGACGGCCACAATGGCTGCGCTCGCAAGGCACCACCGCATCCGCTTCGGCACACCCCTCACACGTTTCTTGGTCCCAAAGGGAGCTCCACCGAAAGCCCCAATAACTGCGCTCGCATGGCACTACCGCTTCGGCGCACCATATACACGTGACCTGCCCCTTATACCGCGCTTTACAAAAGGCCCCAATGGTTGCGCTTTACAAATGGCGCCATGGCATCCATTGCAACACACGCCCTTGTAAGGACCTCCGCCGAGGGCCCCAACTGCTGCGCTCGTATGCACCACCGTTTACGGCTCATCCGTCGCACGTTTCGCAGTCCCATCGGGACCTCCACCGACAGCCCCAGCGGCAGCGCCCGCATGGCACCACCGCGCCGCCGGTATCTGCACACCCATCGCACGTTTCGTGGCCTAAAAGGGAGCTCCCCCGAAAGCCTCGGTAACTGCGCTCCCGCTCGCACGGCACCGCAGCGCTCGTTTCGGCGCACCCCTCCACCGAAAGCGGTCGGTACCCGCAACGAGGTACTCACGATTACATCTCGTTGGGTATTTCGCAAGGATAAGTTTACGCCTGCTCTGGCTGCTGCTCCTCCTGATCGCCAACTCCGCCTCCAGCCCCTCCCTCCCCCTGATTCCCGTTCCTCCTCCCCCCTCCTCCCCCTCCCCCTCATCCTCCTCGTCCTCATCCTCCTCCTTCTCCTCCTCTCCTGCTCCTAATTTCCCTCCTGACTCTCATCCGCTTTTTTTGGCAGCAGCGCCCCGTGCCACCGAACAAAGTCGCAAATATTGCAGGCAGAGGCGCACTACAGCAGCAATGAAAGCATTCTCGCCTGTAAGTGCACTAGTGGGATGCATTCCCCAACAACAACTGACACCACAATTGTAACAGGAAGCTGGCCTTTACGGAAACGGCTTAAGTTCTTCGTGCCCGTCAAAGTGGGTGGGCGGCATTTGCTGTCCAGGCCTTTGCCTTGACTCTTCTACGCTATGAAAGCTGCGCGGCCTGCACAGGAACAGGCGGAGCTTGTCTGAGAATACTGTAGTGAAGCGCAATGGCACGAGGGTTCTTTGCCCAGACGGGACTTCCCCGAGCACGCCTTCGCCCAGACGGGACCTCCCCGAACACAGCCCACCGATCGGCTTGGATTTCGCGCGGGGAGCCCTGAAACAAACCCTGCAGCGCCAACCAGAACCCGTCTAGGCCCAGTCGTGGCAGACCTCCATGGACGAAACATCAGAAGCCTGCCTCCGAGCAGCGCGGGCCAGGCGACGAAACTCCAGCGTCGGCCACAGCGGCAGGAGCTGCAGTACCAGACACAGGGGCTGGCTGTTTACACTGCAGATCGTCGTTCTCGGAGGGATCCATCTTAGGATGCTGTTGGGCCACTCCGTCGCCGCGATGTCAGCATCGTTGTTTCACAGTGGCAACCAAGCGCTCGCGCTGGGAGATGCCCTCCTCATCGGGGCCACGGTGGACATCCACCTCCACGCAAGGAAACAGCGCGCGACTGGAAATGATGCCTGGCCCGAGTGGCTTGGCCACCGTGCTGGCGCCTGGCTGCGACAGCGTCAGCGCCGCCTCGCTTGGCCCTGGATCGGCCGGCAACGCAGCATTGACGCGGTCAGGGCGCGCGTGAGCTGCACCTGAAGTGCCCCGACCAGGCATACCTCCTCCTCCTCCTCCTCCTCCTCGCCCTGCTCCTCCTCCCCCTGTTCCTGCTCCTGCTCCTGCTCCTGCTCCTGCTCCTGCTCCTCCTCCTCCTCCTCCTCCTCCTCCTCCTCCTCCCGCAAGGCAGGCAGGCGCCCCGCACTCGGCGCTTTTGGGGGCCTGGGGCCGCGGAGCCCAAGGAGTTATGAGTACTCCGAGGCCTTCCCCCGGTTCAGACATCGCAGCAGCCCGAAAAGGAACGAGGCACACCTATGGTGGCGTGCCAGTGGCAAGAGCCATCTGTAAAGATGCGCCTTCCGAGCCCTGGCCAGCAGTGAAGGGGGAGAAGCAGCTGCAACTGGTGGGTCTGGCAAAGCCTCCGTGAGCAAGCCTGGCCCTGGTCAGCGGGGGATGGGCCGAACCTCCACGATGGTCGGAAGCTCCGTGCAGACAGAGAACAATCTCGGGGCGCTGTCGGGCGCCGAACTGGGGGCCTCCTCCTGAAGCTATTTCGGGAAAAAAACGGCACCTCTCCGCCTGCGCGCGCGGACGCCGGAGAAACCCATGAAATGTGCCGTCGCGTGGCTCTCCGCGCATGCCACGCACTTCGGGCGCGCGGTAGCCCGCGTCGGCAGCGTCGCCTGCACTCCAGCGATCTCTAGTCGCCAGAGCATGGAACCACTTGTAATCATGCAGCTAACTTTCTGTGGCCCCCAAAGATTTCTGACGGCGCCCCAGCGCAAGCGATGACCTACCCCGCGCTGGTCCCCAGACTTCCTTCCCAAACTCTTCAGGAAGGCCCCCTGGCGCAACAAATTCACCGGGTTTCTTTAATAGTTTTCGTTTTGGGTATTTGTCTGACATCAGGCACGGCGCAGCGGCCCGCGCGAGCCTTGGGACTTGGGCAGGGTCACGTGGGGGTCGCGCGAGGTCTTCGTTCGCCTGCTGCGCTGGAGGACGGAGGCCGACCAGGCCAGTAGGACAATTCACGGCGAACGCCGCCCTGGCGGAGGAGGGCAAGCAGGGGGCCGCCGAGCCGTCGCCAGCAAGCGGGTGGGACCGTCCTGTGGGACCTCGGCGGCAGCCGCCCCTCCTCTTCGACGCCAAGCAGAAAAAACGGGCCGGGACAGAGGTCACTCTGGAGTGTCCTCTTCAGGTCTTCAGCCCGTTTGCAGCGGCGCTGGACCCTAGACCCAGTCCCGTCGAGGCCCCTCAGCACCCCCGCGCAAAAGCCCCGACAGCCCCGAGGGGACAGGCAAGGATGCCGGGGGGGCCGTGGCTGATCCACGGACCAAATTCCACGGCCACGCGTCTCATCTTAGGATGCCCGCCAGCTCATGTGACCTTCCAGGCGCTCCGCGCTCCGGCGTTCTGTGGGGCGCCGCAGAGGAACTTCAATGCATAACGCGGGTGCGCATGTCCCGAGTGCACTATGCGCCCCAAGCAAACCACCAACGTAGCGCCGTCTGAGCACAGCAGGGCGACGCAATGGTGCATCAGGGCGTCTAGCTCTTCGGGGGCAATCGTGGGGTCCCTAATTAATGCCTTGGCCAAGAGGAACTTCGTCCTTGCCACCCATAGCGACCCGTGGAAATCCCTGTGCGGCACCCCATTGGCCACTCTCAGAAACTCAGCGCGCTGCCAGAACAGAAACTTATCGGGCCCATTCGTGACCAGGTCCAACCGAAGCCTTCGGGCGAGGAGCAGCTTTCGCAAATGGGGAACGCCCTGAAGGTTCAAGCTGGGACACTCTGGCATCAGCTTACCAGCGAGGCGCATGACACACGTGAGAATATTACTGCGTCGCTCGAACCAGGCAACATCGCCGGTTCGGGCTGGGGCTGTCTGGCCATAATGTTATTGCCCACGTGGTCGGCTAGATCATTGCCGAGCTTGGGGCGCCCCTGATGCTGATTATTTGACTCTTCAGCGCGGGCTTTGAAATTGAAGTCGCCGTCGGAAAACTTCCTGCGGGTGGGC
Source organism: Prorocentrum cordatum (assembly GCA_963575745.1). Classification (NCBI taxonomy): domain Eukaryota; class Dinophyceae; order Prorocentrales; family Prorocentraceae; genus Prorocentrum; species Prorocentrum cordatum. Next base: position 1,321,904 of record CAUYUJ010006891.1, on the reverse strand, counting down.
GCAAAAACCTGGGGTGCACCTGCTTGCAAGAGAGGGCCCGCATCATCGGCTTATAAGCCTGGGCGACAACACTCTTGACGTCAGCATAATTGGAGCTGCCTCGCAAGGCCTGCGCGGCGGCAGCGGCGCGAGCCCTGAATTCGCCCCCCTGAGCAGCCTGCAGGTGGGGGCCACAGGGGGGGAGCTGATGCGGCAAATTCCAACGGAATCATCGCCCACGCCCCCCGGTAAATTTCGTCACCCGCGTGAAAAACACAAGACCCGGCAACGAAGATAACGGCATTTAGGATCGCAGGCGCAGAATATCTGCGGCCGGTGTCATCGCCATCATCTCGGGCAGGGTAAGGGAAAGCATGGCCTGGATGCCGAAAGAGGCCTCGAGCGTACAACAAGCAAACCTCCTACTTACCGACCGGGCGAGATCAGGGGGGGGACCTCGTCGGAAAGTACGCCCGAAAGCTTGGGCGCTCTCTGGCGTCGGTCGCAGGTGGGGCATAAACGGGGCCTGTGTAGCACGGTGCCTGGGCTGACGTTACATGGCGCTCAGCGTGTCAACGTCGTTGCTGGCCTCCCTGGCTCTGGTTCTGGCCCACGCAGCGTTGCAATCGACTGCTAGCGAGTCCTCGTTGAAAACTGGCGCCGCGCTTCGAACGAGGGGCAGCTGCGAGTGCGTCGCGGCGCACTCGAGCACCGGGGGCGTTGGAAGCAGGGCAGCTCCACTGACTCGTTCGTGGGTCTCAGCCGCCCGCAGAGGCTTCTCCAGAAATGCAGGGGGGGTGGCGGATGGAGGAGCGCCGTCTCGGAAATCGCCCGGGAACGTTCAACGCTTAGGCATGTGCCAAGATATCCGCGCCAGCGCGAGTGTCATGCCTTCCAGAGGCTCGCCGCCCCCTTCCAAATTTTCTGGCCAGCTGCGGAAACCGCGCCTGGCGCTTGCCGAGGCTCGGCCCGCCGAGGGAAAAAGGGGAATCACTGCCTGATGCGACTCGAGTTCCTTCGAGTAGCGCGCGATGGGCGCGGCGGCAAGATGCCGTGTAGGATCCTGGGGCAAATTCAAGAATGAGGTCCGTGACTTCATCTTGGCCCCGGGTCGGCGCTTGGGGGGGGGGGGTCGGGGTCAAAAAGATCGCGCGACCGCGGCCGCCCGCGGTGGCGCAAGAAACGGCCATAGTCCATCCGGGGCAGTGCGCGGTCATCCCAAGCACAGAAATCGCCCCAATCAGTGGCCCAGGAATGCTGGCCCCACGAAGGGCCCGACCCGGGCATTGTCTCATCTCGGCTCGACTAGGGGGCCGAGGGATCGCCTTCGCGCGCAAAACTTCAAATCCACCGCCCGCCTGCTGCCGGGCGCAAATCTGCCGCGCTAATCGGGCCCCCTTCGAGCAGGGGCGGGGCCGGGAACTGCCTTCCTAGTGCCCGATGTTCGACGCACGACGTGACCGCGCGCCTGCAGTCGAGCAGCTCGCGGCCCGATGCGCCGCGCAGGTCGGGGCCGCGGGCTGCGCCCGCCAAAGGCCCCGCAGCGCAGATCTTGTCGCGCGCCCAATGACTTCCCCAACGCCGTCCAACCTTGGAGTCCCCCCAGGGCCGCCGCGGCGCGGGCCGCCAATTTCGCGCGCCCCCCCGCCGGCTCGAGCAGGTCGGCCGGCGGCGGAGTCAGGGACTCTCGGGGTTGCTCGAGAGCAATCTCGACCAGCCGAGGGCCCGAGCACGGACAATAAATGCTGCGAAACGATATTGCTGCGTCTGGCCATGTATCTCTTGTCCATGGCTAGTTTGCACTCCAGCTTCACCTTGGCGGCGTCCTCGAGGGCTCGAGTTCCCCGGGCTCAACTTTGGGCGGCCGCCGTGGGCGCGCCTGTGCAGCTCCAGCTAAGATCATGTATGTGGACGCCGAATGTGACCGACTTGCCCAGCCCGCAGACAACCTCGTCGAGCGCCTGCATGGCTCGCGCCCTGGTCGGGCTCGCGGCAAAAGAGCAGCTTGCCGCGGGCCACAGGGCAACAACGTGCCCGCCTTCAGCGGCGCCTCAAAGACGCGACGAGCGCGGGGTGGGGCAGCCGGGCGAGCCACGCGCGGAGGGAACTTGCGCTGGAGACGCGCTTGCCGCGGCTCGAGGGCGCCAGACCTGAGGGGGCGGGCGGGGCCCTCGGGGCCGACGGTGAAGCCCGGGCCCTCTCGGCGAAACCGGACTGCACGTGGGCCTCGGGGCCCGCGTGCCAGTCGGCCCCCGCGAAGAAGTCGCGACGGACCTTCTCGGCGAATTCGCCGACCGCCCGACGGACCTTCGCCGCGGCGAATGCTGATCGAGCGCAGGCAGGGCGAAGAACAGCCAAGAACGCGCGCCACAGCAGCCGCTGCTCGTCCTTCGACCAGGACTTGCCGGCCCGAGGTGGATGAGCCCCAGGCCGCTCTTCGCGCGAGTGCAAACGCCAGGGCTATAGCGCCTCCGCTCGAAACCCGAGATGCCTGCGCGCTCGTCCATCCCAAGCGCTCGTCCGGCTTGGAGGAGGCTGGTTGGACTCAGATTGGGACATTCTTTCTTGAGCTAGAACGATGTCAGAGCGGCGGGTGATCCCAGGAAGATCATCGACGTTTTCCATGGGCTCGCAATGGCCGCGGCGACGGGAGGGCCCGTCCATCCCGATCACTTGTTTCGGCCGGGGCGAAATCTGACGAATCGGGGGGGGGGGGGGCGGGGGGGTCGCCGCCGGCCATGGGGCGTCGCGCCCTGACCGTGCTCGAGACGGGGAAAAAAGACGCGTCGGAGTGCGACGGACGACCGCGCGCCGCCAATTCCCGAGCGCGCTATCCAGCTCCCAGGGCTCCGCGACGTCTGCCGCTGAAAGATCGGCAGGAGGCCGCTGCTTAGACGCAACAGGCATGGCGCTGCGAGAAATCGGACTGGCACTCCGGGGCCCTGGGGGCGCGCGAATTTCACTGGGGCGTGAATGGGCCCGGGCAAACTGTCTGCCCGAGCGAATGCCGTGCGAATCTTGCGCCCCCATGGGGAGATCGACTCCCGCCGCCCGGGCCCCGGGGCCTGCCGCGGCGAAACTATCGGCCCCGCGAAGGCTTCGAGCATGCGTCTCGCACAGGAAAGACGGCGCGATCCCCCGTCGCGCAGGGGCAGCGAAGGGCGCGGCTTCAAACAAAGTGGCGCCAGCCTTCTTGCGGACGTCATCGCCCGGCGCAGGCCGGGAGGCCCCGCCCCCCCGATCCAGCAGAAGCAGATCGAGGATCGTCTGACCCGGGTCAATCCAGACCCAGGTCAGTCAGGCCCTGCAGAAACCTGCAAAATCCCGCGCCTAAGCCCGACCCTGCAGGACGCTGCTGGAACTTGCGCCCAAGCCCGGGTCAATGCGACCCTGGAGATCGGGCGCTCTGGCTGACCCCCGTCTGCGTCGACCCCCGTCTCTTGAGCCCCGAGCAGATGCGGCCTCGCCAGCGCTGGCGGGCCCTGGCTCCCAAGCAGGTGAATCGTTCCTGCCGGAACTGCCTCCCCCCGTCTGCGCTGCACCGTCGTTGCTTGTCCGCTTCTCGGCTGCTGGGCGAAATCGATGCGCCTCGTGCTTCTCCCGGGCCGGACGTCCGACATCGGCATCTGCTCGAAAAGGGCTCTGAACCAGCGCCTGCGAACACCCCGCCGGGTTGTGAGTCCTCGTGCGGTGATCCTCCTTGCGCGAAGCGTCGAACTCCGCGTCGGCCAGAACGTGTCGTCGCAATCGATGTGATATTGACGGTCGACCTTTCCAGACCATGGATCTCTAAACTTTCTGAACCGATGCTGACCCATGTTTCTCAATGTGCTATCGTGCTGAAGCTCGCAAAGTGTCGGGGGATAGTCGCGGTCTGCTGTGGCCGAGGATCCGCTGCACGCGCGCCGCGCCTTTTTCCTCTGCCACCTGCTCCTCGAACCGCACCAGAGATCCAATGGGGGCTGTTGCTCGAACATCTTGGTTCCAGAGTGCGCCTGCTGAAATTGGTATGAACTGGAACCACCGTGGGCTTGGAATCCGCCTCCAGGTGCCGCGCCGTGTCATGGCAATGCCAGGCTGGGACCATCTCCCCCGCTGTGGTCGGCACTTCCCTGTACGCACGCGCTTCTGAAGCCGAGATGACAAAAACTGGGCCAACGGGGGGTGGCTGGGTGCCCCCCCCAGCTTTGCTTCAACCGAAAAAAAAACGGACTGCCTTCGCCAGCTTCGTTCCACTCGTAGTCCTTCCCTTTGCCTGGGCCCTTGCAACCATTGTTGCCCAGCATAAAGCTCCCCATCCCTGAGCCCTGGCTTTTCCGAAAGGCCGGGTGCGAGGTCCATCTAGTTACGGACGGCCGGTGGGAACCCGAGGCAAACAGATGCGGAAGAGGAACACGGCAATACTTGCACACACATAGCATCTGAATGATTGATCGGGCAACAACACTGAGCACACACCACGCCTGCTACACTCGAGAGGGGAAACCCCCACGACTCCTGGGTCTGGTGGTTTCACGGAGCTGTCGGATGGCCCCCACTGTTCCACCTACAGTCATCGCAAACGAGAGGAGAAGACTGCGGTGCCATCAACACAGCGTAAGCACGCAAAAGCCTTCGGGGGTGAGACCACCATAATGTAAGCAAAATGGTTTGGGCCGCTAACGTCCCACGCTGCAATGCCAAGTCGCTGAGCTTCCCGCCATGGTCTTGGGCCCAACTGGCTACGGACAATTTTCTTCCTCCTCCTCCCCCTCCCCCTCCTCCTCCTCCTCCTCCTTCTCCTCCTCCTCCTCCTCCTCCTCCTCCTCCTCCTCCTTCTACTCCTCCCCCTGCTTCTCCTCATCCTCGTCCTCCTGCCCTTAGTTATCCTCCCGCTCCTCCTCCCCCTCCTGCTTTTTCTCCCCCATCACCACCCCTTCTCCCTCCCTCTCCTTCCCCTCCCCCTCCCGCTCCCATTCACCCCTCGCAAACAAGAAAACCTTGAGCGTCGTGATCTGCTGCTGCAGGCGCTGGTTCTCGGCCTTCTGCTGCGTGAAGTGGCGTTTGCACTCCTGCGCTTGGGCCCCGGAGCGGGGGCGTGAGGCCGACGACGACGACGAGAAAAACGACGACGACGACGAGGACGAAGACGAGGACGAGGGCGAGGACGACGATGACGATGACGACGACGATGATGACGACGACGACAGTCTACTCGTCCTCGTCCGCGGAGTCCTCCTCCCTATTCCCTATCCTTGCCGTCGTCCTCATCGTCCCTCTCCTCCTCCTTCTTCTCCACCCCGTCCCCATCCATTTCCATTGCCTCTGCCGCCCTCGTCCCTGTGATCGCTTTCCTCCACGTCGAACTCCTCTTCTTCGTCGTCTCATCGACTCTTGTGATGAGTATTGCGCTACTCTCCCCGAAAGGGCCCACAACCCGAATCTTGGGCGCTGCTGAAATCCCGCGGGTTCGCGGTATACTCTTCCAGGAGCAAGAGGGCCCACGAATGGGCCAAGATGGCCCAAAATTGCTCCTGAGAAGGCCTAAGAGGGCCCGGGTTGCACGACGGTCGTTCCGAGACGCCTCCTCTTCCTCTTCCTCCTCCTCCTCCTCCTCCTCCTCATCGTCCTCCACGTGCTCGTCCTCCTCGTCCCCCTCTCCGTTGTCGACCTCCTGCTCCTCCGTCGCCCCCTGGCACGGCCCATCCAGGCACCGCCGCTTGGACATCTGCCGCCCCCTGCCCGCCGTGCTCCTCCTGCATCCGCTGCACGTCTGAGACCATCATCTTCTTCAGCTCCTGGAGCTGCGCCTGGTAGTGCTCCTCGATGTCCGCGCGCCGCACTCTGCGGCGGCGAGCGTTGTGAACCAGTGAGCCCGATTTTGCAAGCAGCGCGCGGCCCTTCGGGGGGAGGGGGGAGCACTGCAGGTCACTACAATCAACATCGGCCTTGAAGACGAAGTGTGGGGATGCAACGCGCCCGGAAGAGTCGAGGCCAGGGGTACCCCGTGGACCAGGGGGAGCAGAACATGCCATAAGCATGCGCAAGACCGAGGGGTGCGATGGTCTCTTGCTTCAGAGGCTCATCCTTCGGGCTGGTTTCGGCGGTGCCCTGCGGCGCGCACGAGGGAGGGAGGCGAGGGGGGGTGGCCTCCCAAGGTGACGGGGGTGTGCTTCATAGAGTGTGGGAGGGTCCCTGCGATGCCCCCCTGGCTTCGGCGATGGCCGCTCCCCTCGTGCCACGCCCGCCGGTGCGCATCCAATCTGCGGCAGGCCCCGCCGTCGCACAAGAGCCGTGGCGGCCTTGCCATCAATTCCAAATCGTCGCGCTCATCGCAGGCCCGCGCGAGACCAAAACTACAGCCACCGTGCTACCACAAGGAACGCCGAACAAGGGACGAAGGTGCTTTACTGGCTATGCCGAGCCTCGGGGACTAACAGGTTCCCCGACCAAGACATAATTATGGCCATATATTCATTTGAACAAGCGCGTTTCAGTACTCGCAAAGTGACTACTCGCAAATGGCCTGGATCCGCCGCGGGGGATATACGAGAAATTACGTCGAAACAGACATGTGTTTTTCGGACGTTTGCGAGCAGGCACTATGCGAGTAATGGAACGAGCTCGGTGATCATTGAACTCGAAACAAATCCCCTCGAACCCGGCACAGTACCTGCGGTGCCGGGGGTGGCGGACCGTCTCCCCACCCATCCTGCCATCAAAGGGGGATGCGAAGTCCATGGAGACGGGACGGGGTGGGCACAGGTTGGCATCATAGCTGACCTAAGACCAATAGAGGCACCAAAGCCTCTAATCATCAGACTGCCTAGGCTGATCCACCCACGGATCCAACGCTTCATCTTCTACCCTGTTCATTCCATGCGTAGCATGCTCTCCCCTCCTGGACTCAAAGTGGCCGTTATCTTAACACCTTGATTGTCAGGGAACGCAGCGGCCTGTTCGTCCCCGCTCTGCTTGTGTTCCGTCGGTGGAGTTCCCAATGGGGCCGCGAGGTGTGCGAGGGGATGACGAACTCCGACCGCCGCCGAGCCTCCACACCCCCATCGTTGGTCAGGCCGGCGGTCACGACGTCCGCCCCGCCCGGGCTTCCAGCGGCCCAAGCGGCAACGCCTGGTGGCCAGACAAGGTGCCCGGCAGCCGGGCCCCCAGGAGCCGCCAGCATCCATACGACTGCACCCCGTCGTGCCCCAGCCTTGCACAGGGCACCTGTGGACCCGCGCCACTCGACGAGGGTCACAGCCTGACCAGGCGTCAACTGCAGGGTGTGCCAACGTGGGTGCGGTGGGCGCGTGCGAACGCAGCCGCTGGGGCCGTCGGTGGAGCCCCCTGCGGGGCCACGAAGCGCTGGCCATCGGTCGGACGTCCATTCCGTGTGCTTTGTTCGGCTTCGTTTTTTTTTCTCGCCAGATAATCAAGGATGCTCCTCGATGGTCCTCGCCGAAGGAAAAAATGCACACGTCCGAGCGATGCCAGGAACGTGTGCGGGGTGTGCCAAGATGGGTGCGGTGGGCGCGTGCGAACGTAGCTACTGGGGCCGTCGGTGGAGCTCCCTCCGGGGCCACGAAGCGTGTGAGGGATGTACCAAAATGGATGCGGTGGGCGCATGCGAACGCAGCTACTGGGGCCGTCGGTGGAGCTCCCTCCGGGGCCACGAAGCGTGTGAGGGGTGTGCCGAAAGAGGTGCGGGCCGCGAAATGTGCGAGGGCGTTCCAAAAATGGGCGCGGTGGGCGCATGCGAGCGCAGCTGCTGGGGCCGTCGGTGGAGCTCCCTGTGGGGCCACGACACGGGTGATGTGCGTATCGATATGGGCGCGTTGGGCGCATGCGATTGCTGGCATGTGGACGAAGCGTCTGAGGGGTTTGCCGAAACAGGTGCAAACGGAGGGCAGAGGTAAGGAAGGCGAGGAGGGGGAGAAGGAGGGGGATGAGGAAAGAGAGTCGGGGGGAACGAAAGGGGGGATAGCAAAGGGTAGGGTAGAGAATCAGCTCACGTAGCTGATTTTCTCAGCGCCTCCTGGCGCCGGGAGGCGCGGGAGGCGCCCATGTATCGAGGAATGGGCCTTTTGGCGGGGCCGAAACCAGCTGCATGCAGCAGATTTCGAGAGAGGAAGAGTCGCGGGGTGCTGTCCACAGGATGGTTGGGAACCGTACATAATCCACCTGGTGACGGCTGTGCAAGTACGCACCCGAGCACGTGGCGCACCTGGCGCGGCTGGAGCACGTGCCGCACTTGGCGCTCGTGGAGCACGTGCCAAACCTGCCGCGCCTCGCGCGCAAGGGCCTGCAAGGTGCCTGGTGCACCTGCGCCCGTGGCGCACATGGCATGCGTGTGCTCCCTCCCCCCCTCTTCCTCCTCCCCTCTCCTTCCCCCTCCTTGTTCTGCGTCCTCCTTCTCCCTCCCCCCTTCTTCCTCCCCTCGGCGATGTGCTGAGACTCGGGTGCTACTTCTGTGTCGGGAGGGCGGCCGGGAGCGAGCGAGACGGCTTGCGGTCTTGGGGGGGCCTCGACCCCTCCCCCCTACCTCCTCCCCTGGGTCTGGAGGAGGAGAAACCGCGAGCGGCTAGAACGTCCGGAATGGCCCAAGAGGGTTCCAAAAGGGCCTAGGAGAGCCCAAGATGACCTCCAAGATGGCCTTCAAGATGGCGCAAGGCAGCTCAATCTGTTTTCCAGCATGCTTCAAGACCCCAAGACCGCCCCCAAACGGCTCCAAGTGGCCAGGGAACCTGCCAAGGACGCCACCAGGAGGCCAGAATATCTCTCAAACACCTAAGGCAACTCCATGCGTGTTGGTTTCTCGCCTTTTCCGCTTTCGACGGCCCTCCGAGGCCACCAAGTGGGGCTCCAAGAAGGCCCCGGAGAGCCCCGCGAAGAGCCCAAGAGGGGCCCCGCGACGGCCCCCAGAGCGACCAAGACCGCTCCAAGGGGCGGCTTTAGGGGTCTAGAGGCGCGATGCTAATGAAAGCTCCCCCCTCGTTGATCAGCGAAAGCATTGGAAAGCATATGGGCTTTGACGGATGGTTGCTATTCGGGGGCACCTTTGGGAGGCTGTTGGTCCAAGAGGGCTCCCAGAGGGCCTCGGATGCTCTAAGATGGCCTCCGAGATGGCGCAGCATGGTCCAAGCTGGCATGCGATGGCCTCAGAGATGCTTCCAAGAGGCCCCGAGGCCGCCCCGAGACTGCTCCAAATGGCCACGGAGCCTTCCAAGGAAGCCGCCAAGAGGCCCACGCCCTTCAAACACCTAAGGCCGAAGACGAGCCCATGTGTGTCGCCTTCTCCCCTTTTGGCGTTCGACGGCCCTCCAAGGCCTCCCCCAACAAGGCACAAGAGAGCCCCACGAGGGGCCCAAGAAGGCCCAACGACGGCCAAAAGTGTGCCCAGGAGCGCTCTAAGAGAGCTCCAAGAGGCGATTTGAGGGACTCGAGAAGGCGATGCTAATGAAAGCCCCCCCCCGTTGATCAACAGAAACATCAAACACACATTGTCTTGAATTATTTTGGCTATTCGGCGGCACCTTTGAAAGGCTTGTGGCCCCAGAGGGCTCCGAGAGGGTCCCAGATGCTTCAAGGTGGCCTCCAAGACGGCGCAGGATGGTCCAAGCTGGCCCACGATGGCCCTCGAGATGCTTCCAAGAGGCCCCAAGGCCCAAGACTGCTCCAAGTGGCCACAGAGCCTTCCAGGGAGGCCACCAAGAGGCAAACCACCCATCAAACACCTGAAGACAATGCGTGTACGTTCGACGGCTCTCCGAGGGCTCAAGATGGCTCTAACAAGGCCCACGAGAGCCCCAAGATGGACCCAAGAAGGCCTTAATCCGACCCAAAGAGCGCCCAACAGCGCTCCAAGAGGGGTCCAAGAGACGTTTAGATGGGCCCTAGAGGAGGGACTCTAATTGAGTGCCCCCCCTTCCTTGATCGAACTTCCAAGGTGGCCCGAAGTGGGCCCCCAAGGCTGCCAAGAGTGCGACAAAAGAGGAGCCAGTCGAGGCCCGAAGCCGGAGTCAATGCCAGGGCCGGAGCTGGGCCGGGAACGGGGCCGAAGCCGATGCCGGGGCCGAACCTGGCCAAGGCCAGGGCCGGGCTGGAGCTGTGGCCTCGGCTGCGTCGGAGCCTGGAATCTGGGCGCTCTGGGTCCCGCTTCAAGCCTTTTGGGGCCCCAGATTCCGCTTCGGGCATTCTTGGCCCCAGGTCGCGTTCGAGGATGCTGGGGGCCCCAGCAGGTCACGCGTCGGGCGTTCTTGGCCCCGGGTGCCGTTTCGGGTATTCTGGGCTCCAGGTTCCGGTTCAGGCGTTCCGGGCCCCAAATTCTGTTTCAGGCATCCGGGGCTGCACATCCCGTCTCAGGCATTCTGGGCCCCAGGTCCCGTTCTAGGCTCTCTGAAGCCCTAGGTCATGTCGCAAGCATTCTGGGCTCCAGGCCCGTTCCAGGCGTTCTGGGCCCCCAGTGCACTTTTTGGCATCCACGTTTCTGGAGCCCCAGGCCCCGTGTCAAGCGTTCTCGGTCAGCGTTCACCGCTTCCGCGGGCGCTCGAAGCCGTATCCACGGCCTGGTTTACCGCTTCCCAGGGTGCTTGCAACCGTATCCAGTACCGCTTCCAAAGGCGCTTGAAACCGTATCCACGACCTGGTTTACCGCGTCCGAGGGGCGCTTGAAAAACCGTGTCCACGGCCTGGTTTACCGCGCCCCAGGGCGCTTGGAACCGTACCGCCGAGGGTCAGAGGAGCCCCAGGAAGCTCCCCGGCAAGGGGTTTCAGGGAACCTTGCGGAGCTTCCTTGTAAGGACGTTGAGGGCCCTGGGAAGCCCCCTGCGAAGCCCGTGGAAGCACACCTGGACATGAAACTAGGACAGAAGCAACAACCTCAGCTAGCTACTTTCCAGGAATCATATCGTATACAACCGAGAAGAATTTCACAATCCTGGACAATCTTGCGAACACCAAACCCAGGCCATCACATTGTCCGTTCCGGTCGGGTCGGCGAATGACGACGACGTACGGCCGACGGCCGACGACCGACGACCGACGACGACGACGACGAAAATCCGTGGGGTGAAGACTGATCAGTCTCTCGCCGCTTGGAGACCAGCTCCCCGCCCCAAGCAGAGGACGAGAGGGGCCCTTTACGCTCGTGGGCCTACATGAACCCCGAGCACCTTCTGTAAGAATAGCAGCGCCTACTCCCAACGAGTTTGCCGATCTGCGCAAACACATCAAGTTGCAACTGGAGTACGCATCGGAGCTGGCCCCATGCTCGCGCGTGTACACAGCCTGGGGGCGGCGGCGGACGGGCGCGCAACGCAACCGGATTGCTCTTGTCGTTGCGCAGGCTCTCGATCTCCTGCCTCTGGGCGGCCAGCTCCTCGTTCTGCATCGAGATGAAGTCCTCGAGGGCCGCGAGCTTGCCCTTCAGGCCTGTGGCGGCCGCCATGTTCGCAGCTGGCTCCGGGAGGTCGGGCGGAGCGGGCGCAGTCGCTTGCGCTGGCCTGGCCTGGGCCAAAGGTGGCTGCTGGGCCAAGGCTTGGCTCGAGGGACCTGGGACACCTTGGGCAAAGACGCAGCGGCGCGCCCCACGGACCTTGATGTCTCGCGGTGGGGCCGAGGGATAGCAGCCCCGCCTTGGACCACTGCTGGCTGCATACAACTTTCGCGTCTTAGTCGCGTGCCACGCGTGCTGTCGGCGAGGGCGCGAAGTCTGCATCAAGGAGGACATCGGGTGTCGATTTGTACACGCAGCAGGGGCGAGGATCAGGTGGGAGGGAGGGGTTCAATTATTGGAATAATAAGAGGGGATCAGGCAGGCTAGCCTGGGTCTCGTCCAGGGAGCTTCTTGGGCCACTGCCCAGGGCAGCCCGAAAGCCATCTCGAGTCCTTTGTGGAAAAGCACAGACGTTGACAAAAACATCAGATGCTTCAGTTACTGTGACCTCCCAAGAGCATCCTTGTAGGTCCTGAGGGGGCCACGGGGGAGCATTTCAAGGCCATTTTGGCTGTATTTTCCGGCGCAGGCAAGCGTCGTGAGGTCGATCGGGGGATTATGAAGGCAATGTTTAGACGATCGTGAAACAATCCTGAAGCCATCAGCGGACGTCTTCGGGGCCTCGCAGAACCGCCGCTCTCCCCGCGTCTGCTTTGGGCCTCTGGCCCGACATGCATCTTTTCAAACTCATGAAGCTGATGCAATTCACGTGACACCTCAAGCATTGAAGCGGGGGAGCCTCAGCCGGCTATGACATCCAAGCGTTCCAGTAACGGTAACAACAATATAACGGGTGCATACTGTAGCACGCCGTGGCTCACTGCAAGATGCCATGGTAAGACGACCGATGTGATGCACAGCAGAGCCTGATTCGCCAGCAACGGCAATCTCGGTAATCGCTTTCGGGCGGGTGGGTGGTTGTTGGGGGGTGGGCCGAGCTAACTATGGGGGTGAGAAATAGGGCCCTAAAGGGCCCTTAAGGGCTCTTTCTTCACCCCACATTGAGGTCATCCCCCGTTGCCACCCGCCCGACGCATGTGCCCCTCGGAGGGGCCTGCGGCCAGCTCAGCGGGGCCTCCTCCCGATGGACCTCGTCGTGGTCCTCGACCTCGTCGTCTCGCCTCCCCGAGCCTCCGAAGTAGTGACTTTTTCTCACCGTGGACCCCCAAGCGTCGTGACCCCATTCTCGGGAGCGGCAAAGAGGGGGGTGTCCAAGAGGGGGGGGTGCAAATCATGACCGGCGGCATGTGCGCGGCCAAGCGGGGGGGCCAGGGCCGTAATGAAATAAGAAGAGGCGCCATGAAATCTGAGGAAAAATCATGGCCCGCGCCATGAAATCCCCCCCCCCTAGTCATCACCCCCCTCTTTTCCGCCCCCGACATTCCCTGGGACTGCTGTTTCATCCAGAGCCGGGTTTTGACAGTCCTGGGGGCCCAGAGGAGAAGGCCCCCAGAGGCAGAACATATAGATTCTTCCCCCTTCCGTCGCGGATTTTTCATGGCACGAGGTAGCCTGGTTTCTCCTCCTCCTCCTCCTCCTCCTCCTCCTTCCAACTCCGCGGTGCAATTTTCGCGTGGAGCGATCCCTGGAACGTTTCTGAATCACTGCGACCCGCAGAGGATTCGTCAAGATGGCATCGCTTCCCCAGACAGCGAGCAAGCGCCACGGTCAAGAGTTCACCTTGCGGCGAGCAAGCAGGAGGGAGCTGCACAGGGCGAGGGGGGGGGCGACCGCTTCAGGGGGTGCTCTGAGAAGGGGTTGGCCCCTGAACGGCCACGCGCCCGAATCCTTTGAAGGGGCCCTGGGACACACAAATAAATAGACACAGATGACAGGATTCCCCATCTTTTCATGTATTTCCTGTGCTTTTCTCTTCCCCCCTACTTCCCGTATTTTCCCATATTTTCGGGGGAATCGACGATTACTTGTGTCTGTGTGTTTTTCCCCCCCGATCCTTCTCAGACAGGCGGGAGAGCTTCTGGGCAGGCTGCCCCCCCCCCCCCCCCCTGCCCTTGCCCGGGGACCCGCCGACGCGGGCCAAGTGCTAACCTGGGTCCGTCGGGCTCTGCAGGATCCTGCAGTCTCCTCCTCCTCCTCCTCCTCCTCCTCCTCCTCCTCCTCCTCCTCCTCCTCCTCCTCCTCCTCCTCCTCCTCCTCCTCCTCCTCCTCCTCCTCCTCCTCCTCCTCCTCCTGGATCCTGCACCCAGGCCCGGGTCACTGCGCCCCTGGCCCTGCAGGATCCTGCAAGATCCGGCGCTCTGACTGACCCCCGTTTGTGTTGACCCCCGCCTCAAGGCCCGCGACTCGCCCCCTGTTGCGTGCCGCCGGCTGAGATAGCAGTGGGAAGCTCTCTGAAATATCAGCAAGCCAACGCCAGGGGGGAAACAAACTGCAGCGGCTGTACAGACATCTAGGACCGAACAAAAAATTACAGCTACTCCTCCCCTCTGGGATCTGGCCTGACTGTGGTGAGGTACTCGCAACCTCATCGCTGCTCAGAGACCAGGGTAGCCGAACGCGGAAGCGAACGCCTGAACGTCCTTCTTGATAGCCGCGATGTCAGCGTTCCCCTCGTGAGGGCCCAAGTAATTTGACGACCAAAGTTTGTAAGTTATCCCATGACCGAGGTTTTCCTCATTCTGTGGCAACTCCTGGGAGGTCTTCGTGGGTGCGGCTAAGCCAGACTGAACCGAATATTCAGCCGAGCATTCGGCCAGACAGATTTGAAGCCGGATGATCGGAGCTGAGGCAATGCCAGGGCTGAAGCTGAATCCCACCAACACTCGTGGTTGAAATGGTCAAGAACGTTTCCTCTGCCAACACGCTATCTCCCCTTCGGGGAGAGGTTTACGAAAGGTCCGTGCGGCGTCGGCGCGCGCAGAAATTTTGACACCGCGTCGACTGTTCAGCCTGGAATCGATCGCGGCCCCGATCGTTCAAGGTTGAATTCCGTCGGGTCCAACAGCGTTCCCGTGTCTCTCGACACTTCCGCGCCGAAGCATTCAACCTCGAACGCCTTCGCGGGCATCGCCGGCGCGCCCACGCCGCATGAGCATACCGTAACCCCCCCCTCCCCACTCCCGCTGGGTCTGGACAGGGCGCCCCGCATGGCGTTGGGGCGCCCAAGATGGTCCGGGGTGGCTCCAAGAAAGCCCAGGATGCCTTCCGATATGGAATAAGACGGTGCAAAATGCCTTCCAATATGCACAAGGAAGCTCAAGAAAACCCCAGATGCCTTCCGATATGCCCAATCAGATAGTGGAAACCACACCCAAGAAAGCTCAGGATGCCTTCCAATATGGAATAAGATACTGCAAAATCGGTCGCTCGAGAATAAGATACTGCAACATCGGTCGCTCGAGATGGCTTCCACCATGCTCCTCCAAGAGGGCCCGAGACCGCTCCAAGACGGCATCCATTGGCCACGGAGCCTCCTAAGGACGCTCCCGAGAGACCCAAACCATTCCAACACCAGCAGACAACATATAATTTTGGTATTCTCGCCTGTTCACCTCCGAGGGACTCCTGAGGCCTCCGGACGGTTATGGCCCAAGGGAGACCCAAAACGGTCGCAATAGCGGGCGATTCCGGCTCCAAAGGGGGAAGGCTTACTGAAACATTGAGGACGCAAGATATTTTAGCGATTTTAGGTTTTTCGGTGGCATGGAAATGTTGTTGTTCCCTTTCAGGCTCCGGGCCTGCAGACCAGCCTCGAAGTCCTTGAGCTTCTTGCCCTTCTCGGCCTGGACCTTGAGGGCGACCTGGCAGCACCTGTCCAGAAATCCCGCGATCTTCACGAAGTCGTCGGTGGTGCAGCCACGCGTGGTCATGGCGGGAGTACCGATGCGGACGCCGCCTGGCGAGAGCGCCGAGGCGTCGCCGTGCACTGCGTTGCGGTTGAGCGAGATGGACGCCTCCTCGCACACCTTCTCGAGCTTGGAGCCCGTGAGGCCGTGGGGGCGGAGGTCCCACAACACCAGGTGGTTGTCTGTGCCGTCGCTCGCGAGCTTGTGGCCCTTCTCCTGGAGCGTCTTGGCCAGCGTCTGCGAGTTGGTCACCACGGCCTTGGAGTACTCCTTGAACTCTGGGGTGTTCACCTCCAGCAGCTGCGCCGCGAGTGCGCCGATCTGGTGGTTGTGGGGTCCCCCCTGCAGGCCAGGGAAGACGGCCATGTCGATGCGCTCCTTGATGTCGGGGATGGCGTCCGAGTACTTGAAGAAAATCATGCCTGCGCGCGGGCCTCGGAGCGACTTGTGGGTGGTGGTGGTCACCACGTCACAATGCTCAAAGGGCGCTGGGTGCTGTCCTGTGGCAACGAGGCCAGAGATGTGCGCGATGTCTGCCATCAAGAGCGCTCCGACCTCGTCGGCGATCCGCCGATCCCTTCAGGTAGCCTCGCGTGTCAGAGAGCGGCTCCCATCCAACGGCCCCCATCCCCGCCTCAAAAAACTCCGCCTCAACCTCGCTGGGCCATCCGATGTACGAGAAGGCTGCCTGGCGCGCGGCAGTGTCGATATCATGCCCCTAGAGGGTCCAAACGAATCCCAAGAGGTACCACCACGGCCTACAAGAAACCCAAGAGGCCCCCACCCCCCCCAGAGGCGGAACGGATGCCTCAAGAGATGCCCCAAGCGAGACACCATGCCGCTAAGAGCCATCGAAACACCATGTCATTTAATGATTTCTGGCTCCTGAGCTGGTAGGCCAACGATAGCTCCAACAGAGTCCAGAGGGATCCCTAAGGCTAAATCAGTTCCAAGTAATGCCTAGGGTGGCCCAAGATGGCACAGGACGGCCCCGAAAATTCCTGAATCTGGTGCTACTGTGGACGACCAGGCCAAGATGGCCTAGGAGGGCCTCTAAGAGGTCGAGGTGACAGTCCTCGACAGTCTGGTACTCCTCCCAAGCGTCCCTCTTCAACCCTCTGAACACCCAGATCGGGCGACGACTGACTACCAACCAAGCCAACCCAACCCAACCCGAAGTCGTCGTTGGGCCTGTCAATTTCTAGTGGGGGAATGATCCGGACCATAGAGACAACTCAGTGGGAACCCGTACACCCCCCAACCCGAAATTTCGGGGCGTCTAGGACCTTCGGGTTGGGTTGGGGCGGTTTGGTGAGTAGTGAACGACTGCCAGAGGTCCAGCAGAGACCCTCCGAAGGCCCTTGTGAGAGCCCTTCTGCGAAACCGTCGACCTTGACTATCGACCACCCCGCCGCGGGAACATCAAGGAATAGAGGCACACGACAAGTTACGCGAGTGATCGTACTTCGGCGGTGGACAAACCTCTCTTTAATAAACCTCCCCTTAGGGAAAACGGCCTGGGACCGAAACCGACGGACCTGGACCCGCAAAGATGACGGCCGCGACGTCCCCTCGCGAACCGAAAACGACCAATTCCTTAATCGACGTGTCAGGGTAGGAGGTCTATCCACCTCCGAGTACTGAAGGGGTCGCAAGGGATGTGGCGCAAGCAACCCGGATCTCGCGGAACTTGGCGAAATCCACCACGCGCGGGTAGGCCGAGGCTCCGCACAGGATCATGGCGGGCCGGAAGACCAGCGCCGTCTTGCGGAGCTCGTCGAAGTCAATCAGGCCGGTCTCGTGGTGCACCTTGTACGGCAGAGATTCGAAGTAGATCGACGTCGCCGAGATCTTCTTCTTGGCGGTGTAGTAGCCGTGGGTCAGATGGCCACCGCTGGGAAGGTCCAGGCCCATGACGCGCGCGTGCGGCGGCAACAGTGCCGTGTAGACGGCGAAGTTGGCCGGGCTGCCGGAGTAGGGCTGCACGTTGACGCCCCACTTCTTCGCGTCAAGGCTGAACGCCTGAAGAGCGCGGTCCTTGCACAGGTTCTCGATCTTGTCGATGACCTCGTTGCCTCCGTAGTAGCGCGCCCCAGGCTGGCCCTCGGAGTACTTGTTGGTGAGCGCGGACCCGAGCGCCTCCATGCACGCCCTGGACGTGAAGTTCTCCGACGCGATCAGCTCGATCGAGTTGATCTGCCGCTGCTTCTCCTCGAGGGAGGACCACAATCGCATGGAACGGTCTCTCCTGCTCCTCCTCCTCCTCCTCCTCCTCCTCCTCCTCCTCCTCCCTCCTCCCCCTCCTCCCCCTCCTCCCCCTCCTCCCCCTTCTCCTCCTCCTCCTCCTCCTCCTCCTCCTCCTCCTCCTCCTCCTCCTCCTCCCCCTCCTCCCTCTGCTCTTGGCGCGTCGGCTCTGCAGCGCCCAGAGGCAGGGCAGAGACCGTGCGCCCCTCCCCCCCGTGCCCCGAGCCTGTGGCAGGGCCCTCAGTTCGTCGTCGTCGTCGTCGTCGTCGTCGTCGCCGTGGTCGTGGTCGTCGTCGTCGTCGTCGTCGTCGTCGTCGTCGTCGTCGTCTTCGTCGCCGTGGTGGTCGTCGTCGTCGCCGTCGTCGTCCTTCATGAGAAGGAGGTGGAGTAGGAGGGTTTTTTTTCCAGCAGTTTCATTTCTCACGTGGTGAGGTAGGTGGAGGAGGAGGGGGAGGAGGTGCAGGAGGAGGAGGTGGAGGAGGAGGAGGAGGTGGAGGAGGGAGGAGGTGGAGGAGGAGGAGGAGGAGGAGGAGGAGGGTCGGCGGCACCTTCACAACATTGCGAGCCCCTTGTGCGTCCTGGGCGCCGCTCCGCCAGCCACGGAGGGCCGCGCGGAGGCCCCTTTGCTCCACTAGAGGCCTCCTAGATGGGGTCCGAGTGGATGGGGTCGAAGGACTTCGCCGCATCGTCAATGCATCGTCAATGCATCGCCGATGCATCGGCGATGCGTCGGTGACGTCGGCAGTGCATCGGCGACGTCGGCGTTGGAAACACGGTCTCCATATCGAGCCGCATCGTCGATGCATCGGCGATGCAGCGCGATCCTCCGACCCCACCTGCTCGGACCCCATCCAGGAGGCCCAGGTCCACTCGATCGGGCCCTGCATGCGCCCGGAGCGCGGCTGTCGTGGCCTGCCTGTGGCCTGCTCCCCAGTCAGAGCTTGCACTGACGGGGTCCTGGCGGAAATCCCACCAGCCCTTTAGGGCGTAGGTGGTCTAGGGAGTTTCCTCTGCCAACCCCCTTCTTCCCCTTCGGGGAGGGGTTTACCCCTCCCCTTACCCCTCCCCACTGACCTGGACGGGGCCGGTCGCGAGGTGTCAGAGCGTCCAAGATGGCCCAAGACAGCTCCAAGAGCGAACAGGCGAGAAAACACAAAACATTGATTTTACCTAGGTTTTGGAAGGATTTTGGCATCTTGGGGGGGCCCAAGAGGCGACTCGAGGCACTCTGGAGGGGCGGGGCTAATCCAAGAGCAAGAGACCCCCCCCCTCCAAGATCTTTGAATGGAAGGACGTTCTCCTCCAAGATTGGCCCAAGAGCGCCCCGAAGGCTCCCAAGAGCGCCCCAAGAGCGCCCCGAGAGCGCCCCAAGAGGCCCCAAGAGGCGCCCAAGAGGCCTCCAAAAGGCTCCCAAGAGACCCCCAAGAGGCCCAAGAGGCTCCCAAGACGGGTCCAAGAGCGAAAAGGCGAGAAAACAAAAAACATTGATTTTACCTAGGTTTTGGAAGGATTTTGGCCTCTTGGGGGGGCCCAAGAGGCGACTCGAGGCACTCTAGAGGGGCAGCGCTAATTGGGGACCCCCCCTTCTTTGATAGATCTCCTCCAAGATGGCCCCAAGAGCGCCTCGAAGGCTCCCAAGAGCGCCCCAAGAGCGCCCCAAGAGGGCCCCAAGAGGCCCCAAGAGGCCCCCAAGAGGCCCCCAAGAGACCCCCAAGAGGCCACAAGAGGCTCCCCGAGATACGCAAGAGGCCCCCGGGACCGCCAAGAGGCCCCAAGGACGGCCCAAGAGGCCCCAAGCTCGCAATTGTCCTCCTCCTCCTCCTCCTCCTCCTCTTTTTCTTCCTCCTCCCTCCTCCCCCTCCTCCTCCTCCTCCTCCTCCTCCTCCTCCTTCTCCTTTTCCTCCTTCTCGTCCTCCTCGTCCTCGCAGTCCTCCATCTCCTCCTCCTTCTATTCCTCCTCCTCCTCCTCCTGCTCCTCCTCCTGCTCCTCCTCTTCCTCCTCCTACTCCGACGACGACGGCTCCTCCTACATCCTCCCCCTCTTGGGGTATATGGCGGCTCACCCCGCCCTTTGTTCTTCTGCATGCTCCCCCGCTTCCCTCATAACCTCCACTCCCCTGGGACTCATTTCTGGACGGGCTGGTGGGGATACGCGAAGCGTCTAGAATTGAAGAATTTGGCGAACATTTCCCGCCGATTTTGGTAGCAAGCTGGGTTCCCTGGTTCCCGGTTCCCGGGGTCCCGGTTGATCCTCTCAGCGAAAACCATCCACTGATTGGGGTTTTTGTTCCACAGGGCTCAAGCTAGGCAGGGTTGTTGGTTGTCGTTTTGCTTTTGTCGTCCCTCGCTCTGTCTTCGTTCCGCCGCTGCTGCAGAACAACATCAAAACGAAAACAGTCCACGACATTGCCAACACACCGTTTCTGTACTACATGTTATGCTCTGCTCACGACGCCTCGTGACTATGAGATGACTTGGAGCGGGCCTCTGGAAGAGGGACGAGAAGGGCGGACAGCAGATCTCAACTCTGCGGCTTTAGCTGCCCTGATATCCTCCTCGATCAGCGCCGCCATGGTGGGATCCGCCTCCTTCAGGCTCCTGTTGCCGGGAAGGGCCGGGCGAGACGCCATCTCGAAGAGACACTGATGATGCAGCGCTGGGTGGGGGCTGGGCCTGGTGATGAGCGCAAAAAGGCTGGACTCGACCTCGGGCGAGGACAACAAGTGACGGTCGACATGCAACGCCCAGGAGGGAGGGATGAGGAGGAGGAGGAGAAGGAGGAGGAGGAGGAGGAGGAGGAGCTGGAGCTGGAGCTGGAGCTGGAGCTGGAGGAGGAGGAGGAGGAGGAGGAGGAGGAGGAGGAGGGGAGGAGGCGGAGGAGGAGGGGAGGAGGAGGAGGAGGAGGGGAGGAGGCAGGCGTGGAGCCGAACCTTCTGCTGGCGACGCATAGTCGTCGAGATCCGGCGCGCGCGGGCGCGCGCCTCCTGCCTGCCCTCCTCCTCCTCCTCCTCCTTTTTCCTCCTGCTCCTCCTCCTCCTCCTGCTCCTGCCCCTCATCCCCCTGCTGCTCCTCCTCCTCCTCCTTTTTCCTCCTCCTCCTCGTCCTCCTCCTTTTTCCTCCTCCTCCTCCTCCTCCTGCTGCTCCTGCCCCCCCTCCCCCTCCTCCTCCTCCTCCTCCTCCTCCTCCTCCTCCTCCTCCTTTTTCCTCCTCCTCCTCCTCCTTTTTCCTCCTCCTTCTCCTCCTTTTTCCTCCTCCTGCTCCTCCTCCTGGTGCACCGCAAGGCGGTCAGTGCGCGGCTATGGGCGCGGCTATGGGCGGTCGTTGACGATTCTTTCGTTTCCAATCCTCTCAGGCTGGCATGGCCACGGCAAGCTGGGGCCTCAGGCGGTTTTGCCAGCAATGGCGGCACCGCTTCCAGGGAAGCAAACGGCAACCGACGGTAAGAGCGGTGGGCACGGCGACTCGACTGCAGGGGGACGTCGGTTTCGGGACCGTGTCGGGTGTGGCTCCGTCCTCCGCTGACTGCTTGGACATGCAAGGGGGTGCCGGTGGACAGCGACCTCGCGTTCCACGCCCTCATCGGGCGGGTGTGCTCGCGCTCGCGGAAAGGGACGCAGAAGCTGATGGCGGCGTTGGAGCAGCGCGGGTTTGGGATGCCATAATTACCAATCCGCGCAGGGTCGAAGCGGGGGCATTCTCCGGCGCGGAGCTTCAGGCTTCGTGTGGGCCAGGCTGGGGGGCAGCGACGGCTCGCTTGAATACTGTGCAGTATGAGGCGGCCAGGCTGCTGCTGGGCTTTGGGGGGCAGGTATCCTTGGGGATGGGGGGGCACGCGCGGGCGCTGGCCGAGACGAGGATGCTAACGCGCTGGGATGCCAAGCTGTTGCAGCGCACTGCCCTGGCTCGCGCGCGTCTGCTGACGCTGCCTGCCGCCCATCCGGTCGCACCTGCGGTGGCTGGTTTGCCGGCTGGTAAGGGGCGCGACGTGGCTCGACCACGCGGCGGAGGTGGCAGAGCACTTGCAGGTGCGTTCCGGTTTTTCCGCCGATCGGCTTAGCGAGGCTCAGTGTGCCTCTCCACAGGCGCGGCAGCGGGCGGTGTCGCAGTGGAAGTATCAGGTCCTGTTTCAAGCTGTGCGGGCGCAGGAGCAGGCATGGCTTTTTGGCTCCAGTTGGCTGCCCTGAATGAGGAGGGCCCGATCCCGTATCGCGAGTTGCTGTCGCTACGGCCGCCGCTGGCTCCGAGGCTCCGCCGGGCGCCGTGGGGAGCCAAGTCTGTGGAGGTGCTTTCGGGCTTGGTTCGTGGCCTTGGTGACGACGCGCGTGCCTGCAGAGGTTTGGTGGCCACAGCACGGACGTTACGACAACCGAGCGTGCCCAGGGTGCGGCACGGTCCCTGGGGCGCCCGCGGTGTCTGGCGCAGGCCTCGGGCAGTTGCTCGGCGAGTGCGCGGAGCTGCGTGGGCCGCACGGCGCGTGCATGTGGTGCCTGGGGGCCGGCCGGTTGCCGCGGGGTTCTGGAGGACACACTGGGCCTGCCAGAGCTGGCGGGGAAGGGCAACTTCGTGGGCCTGGCCGCGAGGGCGTGGGCGCAGTTCGCGCGGGGGCATGCAGGCGGCGGCGGCGCGCGTGCGCGAGCCTGGCCTTGAGGGAGGGGCTCCCGCTGGAACTCCTTCCGCCCCCCAGTCGCGATGGCCCGAAGGCCCACGGGCGGAGGCGCACGTGACGGGGGGTGCTGTGGCCCGAGGGCCCGGATGTGGCTATGCAGCCGTCAAGCAATGCAGCCCTCCTCCTCCTCCTCCTCCTCCTCCTCCTCCTCCTCCCTGCCTCCCTCTTCCCTCCTCCCTCCTCGTTTCCCTCCTCCCTCCTCCCGCCTCCCTCCTCCCTCCTCCCTCCTCCCTCCTCCCTCCCCCTCTTCCTCCTCCTCCTCCTCCTGCTCCTCCTCCTCCCTCCTCCTCCTGCTCCTCCTCCCCCCCCTCCTCCCCCTCCTCCCCCTCCTCCTCCTCCTCCTCCTCCTCCTCCTCCTCCTCCTCCTCCTCCTCCTCTTCCTCCTCTTCCTCTCGAGTCTCACGCTCCTTCCCCCTCCCCCCTCTGACTCCCCAGACCTCCAGAAGTCGCCGAAAAATCACGACGGGCGTCTTTGCTACTCTGGGGTCTCCTGGAGCTGTCTGCGGGCCCCGAGGCGAAGAGTAGCCCAGGGCGGAACATCGGTCCCAGGTGAGGGAGTCGAGAACTCTGGGGTTAAGTCGGGCGTGTCCCCCTACAGGGAGATTTTCGACGAGAAATAAAAATAGCCAAAAATACACCAAAATGGTAAAACAATGCTCCAAAAATAGTCCCCAGACTATTTTTTCACAATTTTTGAAGATTCCCCCTGTAGAGGGACAGGCCCGACTTAACTCTGGGGCCCGCGGCTTGAAGCAGATCGCGTCGTCGTAGGTCCAGGTTCCTAGGCTGTTCCTCATCCTCCACCGCCTCCCCTGCGTTTTGTCTTGACTCACAGAATTCCTCCTCCTCCCTCTGCCACATGCGGAATGCCATCGAGAGCGGGGAGATCGGGCGAGTGACGTCAAGAACCGCAGCGCAAAGACAAGCGTGTATAGGCAAATGGGCGGATTGAGATAATTAGTAAAATTTGGCATCGCGCCAGACACAGAGACATTGTATGCACATACATACATACATACATACATCCATACAGACAGACAGACAGACAGACAGACAGACAGACAGACAAACATACATACACATCCAGCGCGCGCGCTTCGCACGCGCTCAGGTTCTCCGGGATCACATATCGCAGAGAGATGCTGAAGGCTGGGCGACGGTTGCGGATATGACTTTAGCCCGAATGCGCTGCGGAAACACGTAGTGAAGAGCCCTTCCCTGAGCACGGGGGGCTCCAGGAGGACGACGAAGAGAACGAGGGGGGCGATTTGGAAGCCGAGAAAGGGGAGAATAGTTCAGGAGGATGCTGGCGGCGAAGACGAGAGCAGAAAGGGAAGGAGGGGCAGGAACACCAGGAAGAATGGAGTTCTTGAAGACGAACAGCAAGAAGTATCCACAAAGAGGGGGGGCATCCGTGCCCCTCGTCCACGAGTGCCCCTCCTGGTGGCTTTCTGCACATCCTGCCACCGAGCCTGGGTTGTTGGTGTGAGACTGCGTGAATGCCTGTTCGCGTCGCTGGGGAAACCTCTGGGCAGCCTGTTGGAAACCATGGTGAAGCCTCTTGGGACGCTTTGCGGGGCCTCTTCGGGGCCTCTTGTGGCCCTCTTGGGTCCTCTCGGGGAGGGGGGTCCTTGGAGGCCAGCTGGCGATCTTCGGGGTCCTCTTGGGGCCGAGGCCTCGAAATATGTGCTCACATTCCCCCCCCCCACGAGCCCCTCTTGGGGCCTTCTTGGGCTGTCCTGGGTGCCTCTTGGGGCTGTCTTGGAGCCCTCATGGGCCGTCTTGGGGCCCTCTGGGGGACCTCGTCGGCCGTTGGGGGGGATCTCCCAAGGGCCTCTTGGCCCCCCGTCTTGGATGCAGGGCGCATGAAAGCAACGACTGCGATAGACATGCACGCTTTCCCACGGGAACGGGGCGATTTTGCCTCTTCGGGTTCTCTTGAGGGTCCCGATGGGGCCGTCTTGGGGCATCCTGGGGGCCTCCTGGCGATCGTCGGGGGTCCTCGTAGGGCGAAGGCCTCGAAATGTGGGTTCGAATTCCCCCCGCGGGGCCCCTGTTGGCGCTCTCTTCGGCCGCTTTGGGCGGTCCTGGGTGCCTCTTGGGCCGTCTGTTCCCCCCCCACGACGCAGGTGTCCATGGTGGACGCGCGAAGACCAAAGCAACATTCCCGTACACTGTGCACGGCTGGCCCCCATGGTTTCCTGCCGCTACTAAGTCGAAGGACTAAAGTCAAGCATGTTACCGAATTCGCCATCGTTGAAGTCTACAATGGGAGCCTCTTGGGCCAGCTTGGGGGCCTCTGGGGGGGTCCGGGCCCCCTTCTGGGCCCTCTTGGAGCCTTCAAGGCACCTCGGGCCACCACGCAAACCAAAGGTCGCGGTTCTGGGCCCTCCCCCGGCCTACTCCGATATACACACACATACATACATACATACATACATACATGCATGCATACATACATACATACATACATACATACATGCATACATGCATACATGCATACATGCATACATGCATACATGCATACATGCATACATGCACACATGCATACATGCATACATGCATACATGCATACATGCATACATACATACATACATACATACATACGTACGTACGTACGTACATACATACATACATACATACATACATACATACATGCATACATACATATATATATATATATATATACACATGTATATATATATTAGACGCGCGTGAATGATCATGACAGTGGGGGAGATTTGCATCTGTAATTTGGTCACCCGCGCATGCTGCTCGGACACATTCGAGTAAGCTCCCCGCACACATTGCATGAATGCTCCACGACCTAATTAAGCAAGGGGCAATCCTTTGAGCACGCGAAATTCAGAGTCTGTCTATTTGGTTTTCCAGTCCATCCGAGATGGCGATTTGTCAAGGAGCAACACCATGTTTTGCCGCACTCGTTCTCAACCACACGGGGGTAGGACAATATAGCGGCACTTTGTAATGACGTGTAGCTGTGGAGAGGCAGACAAGGTAGGGAAGACAAGGGACAAACATAATAGGAGAGACAATGAATACGCATTTCTGACAGGGAAATGATGGGCCGCGTGTTCAAAACGACCTCCGTCTCTGCACCAGGCAATCACCTAGAGCCTACGCCGTCGATACAAAATATTCTTGGCCCTCCTGCTCCTTCCCGCTTCCCGCTCCCTCCTCCGCCCCCCTGCCCGCCTCTCACCATTCCCTGTCCTCCTTCTCTCCTCCTCCCCATTCCGCTCCTCCTCCATCTCCTCCTCTCCTCCACTCCTCTCCATTTTCCCATTCCCCTCTCCTCCATTCATCCGCCAGCTAGCTCCAACTTCGACTACTCGGCCACGTTTGGCGCCACTGATCCGCAGCTGTTACAGTAGCGAGCAGACAGTGGAGGAAGAAGCGGAGGACGTGCGAATGGGGGGGGGTGGGGTGTGGATGGGTGCTCTGCAGAGCGCGCGAGAACGACGCGGGATGATGATAAGGACAAGAAGGGGGGAAAGCATGAGGAGGGAGGGAGGGAGGAGGAGGAGGAGGAGGAGGAGGCCGAATGATAAGGATGATCTTGAGAAGCATGAGGGTCGTGAAACGTCCTCATCGTTCACAGCCTCTTTGCGTGCCTTCCTGGCGCGCCCCCTTCATTGCTGCTGCTGCTGCTGCCAGGCGGGAACGAAGAAGCAATCAGGCGACGCCGGCGAACGCTGCTAGATATTCCACACATTGCGCTTGCGCTAAGAGCTTGAGAAAGGATGAGGGTGCGCGGAGACATTGCAGGAGGGGGAGAGGGGGAGGGATGATGACGAACGGTCCCTCCGTCTGCCTCCGCCCTCCAGGTCCCGCCCGCCTCCGTCTCGCCCTCCTCCTCTTTTTTCTAGCCCCCCCGGCCCAAAAACTCCCGCTCACTGCTCGACACATGCAGCCTCCCGCGAACTGTACCTCGCGGTGACGGCTGACGGCCCCCCCTTGGGTCAGCCCGCCGTCGCACTCCATTCTATGTTCTGATGTCTGTATCTTTGTTGTTCCTCTCGCTCCTTCGCTCTATGATTATGTTCCTCCACTGGAACTGCATGGCCGCGGATGAGGCTCGGTTACAAGGCATCAGTGAGGAATTCAACATGGTGGACACACGTGCACTCACAAACACATGCGAGAGAGCTGCACCGGACCAGCCAGTCGTGTTCACTACTCTGCGCTATCACCACGCCATACGAAAAGGAGTTGTGCCTGGAACATGTGTGAATCGATCGTGTGGCATCACTCTTCTCCTGAGGAGGAAGGTCTTCAGAAGGAAACGTGTTGTGGAAGCGCCGCCCGTACCTCTCTCTCTTCGCGGACGCGTTGCGGTGTTCCCAATGCACTCTGGTCGGTTTTATTTCCTGATTCCAGTGACGTATTTTCCCCGAGGCGCCGTCGGGTAAGCGTGCTGGTAGAGAGTGCGCGGAGAGAGGGCCGCAAAGTATACATCGTCGGACGGTGGGTGCAATGTCCCCGTGGCTAGATCAAACACTGACCTGGTCACGGAAACGCTCGTCCTTGCAGTGGGGCTTCGACTTGAATGACTCTTTTGGGTGGAGGCGACGAGCTGGAAGAGTACAAGAGACAATCGTGTCCCCCGCGTTCGGGCCACCGTGAAGGGGAACAATCGGTACGCGGCTGACAAAGTACTGGCGGTGATTGAGCGTCACGCGGTGTCTATTGTATCCGCTGAATATGACTTGGGGATCAATGTTTATGGGGCCTGTGACTCGTCGCAGATCGATGTCGTG
Organism: Prorocentrum cordatum; assembly: GCA_963575745.1. Taxonomy (NCBI): domain Eukaryota; class Dinophyceae; order Prorocentrales; family Prorocentraceae; genus Prorocentrum; species Prorocentrum cordatum. Next base: position 1,294,955 of record CAUYUJ010006891.1, on the reverse strand, counting down.
GAATCTGTTCATGGCAGAAGTCTATGGTGGACAGGTGCATCGCCATGAGGAGATCCAACCAGAGACTAAAACGTGTGAAGAGAGTAAGCATCCGAGACCCCTCCTCCTCCGTCTCGACTGCTAGTTCGACCTCTCGTCGTCCATTCCCATGGGCACCCAGTGAGACTACGATAAACTTGCCGAGGCTCTCAGAAGAGGTGTTGGGGTGGGGGCCTTTGTGGCCGAACTGGAAGCATGCTTCGAGGGAGTTGACTTTCACACTTTCACATTGAATGCTGCGACGCCTGATGAGGGCTGGGAACAATGGGTGACTACAGTGTTTGCCGTTGCTGTTCGACACTTCTCTCGTGCTGCTGCTGCGGATCCTCAGGCTAAGGAGTACAATCGAGCTCGGAGTCGCTTGCTGGTTGAACGGAGGACTGCTCGGGAGAGAGAAGATGATTGTGCTGAAACGGCAATGCTACGTGCTTGTCTTTTGCGTCGATTGCGACACATTCGGGAACCTCGGCAGGAAGCAGTCATGGAGCAGCTTGTCCCTGAAATCAATGCAGCATGGAAAACAAACGACAGCATGCAGAAGTATGCCGTCTGGCTCACGTTCTGGCGGGAAAGTGTGGGGGCCCTCGCCGTCGCAAGTATAACACAGTCGACGAGTATGTTCCTAGGCTCGAGGAGATCAGGTCGCTCTTTGCCAAACCAAGGAGGGTTTCGAAACTGTTCCCATCACGTTCTCGGAACACCAAGAGGCCCAACGAGAAGCTGCCCCGAAACCTCATACATATATATATATATATACGGCCTTGAAAACTTTCAGCATGTGCAGGGGCGTGAGGATCTCGATCAGGTCTTGGAATTGCTTGCGAAGGCTCCTCGTCGCAACGCTGCCCCTCTGCACAGTATACCGACGGAGGTGCTCCTGCTGGCTCTCCATCCTCAGAGACGGTTCGATGGGACGTATCGTCGGCAAGGGGGAGGCGAGAGACGGACGACGACGACGACGACGGAGATGACGAACACAGGCGTGTTCCCGCTGTCGTTCCTCGGCATATGCTCGCGGGAGATCGACGAGGAATCGGTAGTGTTCCAGAGGACCTCAGCAACACGGCCACCCTCAAGGCGCTCCAGACGGTCTTCTACTACGTCAGGGGAGTAGGTCGCACACCACTGGTGTGGTATCACTCTAGGACGACGGGACTGAGCAAGCAGAATGGGAAGGAAGGCTTCAAGGCCCAACAATACCTACACGGGCTCTGCAGGATGGGGGTTCTGTGGTTCAAGGCGCAGCTCAAGAAAGACCCCCCCCCGACGAGGTCCCCGACAAAGAACACGGATACCATCATGGGCGTTGCAGGGAGGATGGGCCTTGATCTGCCAGGAGGCTTGACTGGGCCGCTTGAAGAGTCTTGGGATCTCGCCCGTGACGTCCAAGGAGGACATGTCCAACGTGTTTGGGTGCTCGAAGTTCTCGGAACTCAGGCGTACCGCCGAGGAGTCCATGGAGGGCCCAGACCAGGCGTTCTTGCATCATAGGCATGAGCAGAGTTACGTTCACGATCGCAGGTGCGGATGGGGAGCAGACCGTGCATAGCAGATGCGGGGCACTCATGGGCGACAGTCCTGCTGCTGTGTTTTTGGCTCGTGCATTTCGGCGACCTGTGCAGCGGCGGCTGGATTCTCTGCGAGCGCATCTTTGGCAAGGCGTCCCTCCTCCTCGCCCCAATACGTACCAAGAATGGTTAGGCACACCTATTGTCCCTCCTTCTCCTCCGAGAGATTGGCCGAAGGTGCTCTGGCCAAGCGAGACCCCATGTACAGCATGGGCTCCTATTCTGCAGCGCCCTGTCGACCTCTCGTGCCGAGTGTACGCGGACGACACGAGCAAAACGCATATGCTCACGTCCGCAGAGAATGCGCATTTACCTTGCACACGGCCCACGAGGGCCTCACGGACGCACTGGACGAATGTGGATGTGCCCGCAATGTGGGGAAAAAACACCATCGTTAGTTGGTCGAGGGGCCCATGCGCACGTAGCAGCAGTCTTCGGGGGAAAGGTAACGATCTCGGGGCAGGTGCAATTCGATAACATAGCGCTCGGTATACATACGTCCATAAACGGAGGAGCACAAGGCGAGTTGAGGAGAAGGATTCTGGCATGCAAGAGGGCTTTCTACTCGATGGGGAGGCTCTGGGCTCGCAATTGGGTGTGGAAGTTTACCTGTTTTGTATTCGGTGCTGTTGTTCAGAATGCTATACTATCGGGCTTAACCACCCTTATGCTGACGTGCACTCAGGAGACTAGGCTAGATCGAATGGGGATTCGCTCGAACATTGCTGGGAGGAAGCACATGTGCCAAGACGGAAGTGCTTGACGAGAATGGTGAGCCCCAAATCGACAGTTGCGGCCAGCCAATTCTAAAATACCGTGCGCTCACCGATGAGGCTGTGCTCCGGCGGGTGGGGGTGGCGCCTTGTGAGGTCGAGTTGCGGGTTCGACGCTTGCGTGCGTATCGGAGATGGATTGCCCGTCCCAATTGCCATCCACAAGAGATCGCGACCGTGTTCGACCAGCTCCCGCTCGAGATGACCCCCACTGTCCTCGACAATGGCACCCTCGCCCCCAAGGTCAACCCATACGCTCGTAGGCTTGCCCTGGACATCCTGAGGCTCCTGGACCGCTCAGGGGCTAAGGACCTGGAAGAGCTGCTCAAGGTGCTCGACCCGTCCCTGGAGCCCTGGAGGTGTCTGAATGTGCGTGCTCCTTTCCTGGACGATGATCTTCGAGGCAGGTTTCTGGCTATAGATCCTGGGCCACTACGAGCTGCTGCGGAAACGGTTGCCTCTCCTCCTCCTCCTCCTCCTCCTCCTCCTCCTCCTCCTCCTCCTCCTCCTCTTCCTCCTGGGCCCTGGGCTGTGTGGCCCTGCTGCTCCCGAGGTCCCTGAGGTGCCGGAGGCCCCCCCACCGCCGTCCCCGATGTGGAGGTGTGGGCTTCGTGGCGGACCCGAGGGAGCCGAGTGTGGGAGAGGGCTCAGTGCGAGGGGGGCTCTGCTGGCTCACCAGAGGCTCTCCATGGCAGGGGGGGCATGCTTGCAGATCGGTGGTGCACACGGCGGCTGTGGCCAAGCAGTGCATCTTCTGCCTCCCGACTTTCAGGCCTCGTAGGTTCGCTCAGGAGCACCTGGTCCAGGCCACTCTGCCAGGGGGGTGCTTCGCACTGGCCTCTCCCTTCAAGCACCCCATCATCCAACCCGAGTCGCTCGAGTGCCCGTTCGCCTCTCTCACGGTCGGATCGGTATTCGGTGGCGACTGTACCGACTTCTGCTGTCTGGCTGAGCATCCTTTCGGCACGCTGCCCGAGCTCACTCGGCACCTCCCCAATCACGTCCCCCGTGAGTGAGCCCACATGTTCGGCGATACGCTCGCGCGCTGACGTTCCGCCTCTCCGACGAGCAGATCCAGGAGGCCAGATCGCGCTCAGAAGAAAAGGGGGCATCTCTAAGGAGCCGAACTATATACACCGACGCTTTTCCGGCCCCGCACTGAAATGCGCACAGGAGAGCGGATCCTGGTGTATACGGATTCTGGTGTATACATGTTTTATTGCTCCCCCCAAGGAAGTGGGACAACAAGTGTACACCCCACCACCCCGACGTCGTCCCCGACCCTCAAAAAGTCCTGGGATTGAACAACGGCCCGCCACTGGTAACGTACATGCTCCAGCTTCTGAATCTCAGCCTCGAGTGCGGGGATGTGTCCATATCCACCGCCTAAGAACCGACGTCCTGGTGCCCCAGCGGGCGGTGGATATGGACATCTTTCGGCCCCGGGGGCCCGAATGTGTCCATATCCGCCGCCCGCCGAGGCTTCGAAAACAGACCCTCCAGGCGGTGGATATGGATCACTTCCCGCCTCGGAATCTCAGCCTCGAGTTAAGGCGGGCCTGTCCCCCTGCAGGGGGATTTTCGACGACTAGTTAAAAATACCCCCAAAAGAATAAAACAAATAATCAAAACATAGTCTGGGGACTTTTTTATACCTTTTTTGGAGCATTGTTGGGGTACTTTTTTTATGTTTCGTGGAACATCCCCCTGTGGGGGGACACGCCCGACATAAGCCTCGAGTGCGGGGGCGAGGCCGCCCCGGCTCGGCAGCAGCCTCCCCGCGCGCGCGGCGGCCGCCAGAGGAGGCCCACGGCGCGGCACAGCGCCGAGCCTCGAGCCGCGCAGCCCAGGGCAGCGGGGAGCCCAGCGGAGGAGCGGCGGCGGGGCTCGGCAGGGCCCGTGGCCTACCGCAGGGCGTCATCGAGAAGCTCCCTCCCAGGGACGTGCAGCACACGGCTACACGTCGGTCGGAAGAAGCAGGCAGAAGCATAGAGTGGGACTGGCGGATATGGTGGATTGGGTCCAGGCCCTCCCAGAGAACAGCAGAACACAGCAAAAGCATGCCGATTCTGGAAGTAGGAAGGCGCTTGAAGTAGATTGGGATCTGGGAATCCAGAAATACCTACTTTCAACGACCGGCGTGTAAGCTGTTGCCCGTGAGGATGCGTGCGGTGCTGGGGACCTCATGCAGGATTCGTTCCCTGGTGTCGGCCGAGCTTCAGACGATGCTGACAGACGGGTCGTCTCCGGTGGTGGTCGCGGGCTTCCAGGGCGGCAGGGCGTACGCCGTGCAGGCGGTCAAGATGAGAGAGGAGAGCGCAAAAGACCCGTCGAAGCCGCTCCCAGAGGTCGCCATGGGTCCCGCGTGCGTGCAGATATTCCTCATAGCGTGCAAGAAGATTACGGATGCAGGTGTGGCGGTGGGCGCGGCGACTCAGAAGAACTGGCAAGAGCAGCAAACCAAACTGGACGCAATCACGGACCTCACGGAGTCTTCTCGTGAAGGGTTTCCGCGTGTCTCTTGCCTTCAAAGAAGGCCAGGCGAAGATAACGTTCTCTTTCGCGGACGTCGTGCTGACAAAGGTCTGCATCGCTTGCGTGACTCAGATGGGGGGAGAGCTGAAGATGGGGATAGCGCCGAGGTCGAACACCGAGCGAATCCTCCAGCTCGCCATCGACCAGTTCGAGGTGTGAAGCCTGAAGGTGGTCGTCGTCAGATTGCTGGTGCTCGAGGGAGCGCTGATGGCATGACGGGGGTTCGATTAACGCCTGATGTCGCCCTGATGGGGCTGTCGTCGCCAATCAGAACGCACGCCTCTCGCTCTGGCACCGGGGCAAAGCGCCAGATCGCACATCCCGCGGCGGTGCTAATCGGGCCGTCCGCAAGTTCAGCGTCGCCATTGCCGGATGGAAGCCGTCAGAGCCGAGCTCTCGGACAGTGGCGCGCGGCGAACCGTCGGCGTGCTGGGGATCAGCTGGGTGCGGAGGATCGCCAGGGGGCCGACGACCTTCGGAGTGGGGTGGGTCGTGGGAGTGCGGTGAACCCTGGGGGTGCGGTGGATCGTCAATGCTGGAGACCTTCGGAGCGGGGTGGATCTAATTTTGTTGTGGGACCTGCTGGTCCGTCTTTATGTTTTTCCTCGCGTGCTCAATATGTAGCCGTGGTTAGGCGATGACAGATCGGGGCTCCCGTTCCAAGGGGAGCCGTCGTTCAACCGTCCTCGAAAGAGTCACGCACGGTAGGTCGCTCATTGTCAAGTGCAAGCTGGCAGTGTGTTTGTCGTTCGATTGAGTTCGACCTTCGGCCCGACACCGATTCGCTGCCGCCGCCGCCTCCTTTTTCTTCCTCGTCCTCCTCCAATCTTCCCTTCCCTCCTTAAATGTCATGTTTCTCTTCTTGCTCCTACTTGCTAAACTATCCCTCCTCCTCCTGCGCCTCCTCCTCCTCCTCCTTATCCTCCTCCTCCTCCTCCTCCTTCCCCTCCTCCTCCACCCGTCTTCACTTTGAGCCTTCTCCACCATCCTTCTCCTTATCCTGCTCATCCTCACTTTACTCCTCCCCCTTTCTTATCAGTCTTTCCTCCGCCCCTTGTCCCTCCTCCTCCACCTCCTCCTCTTCATCTCTACATACCCTCCCTTCTTCTCTACCCTCCTCCTCCTCCTCCTCCTCCTCCTGCTCCTCCTCCTCCTCCTCCTCCCTCTCACGTCAACGTCCTCCCTTCCCTACTCCTCCCCCAATCAAGTCCTCGCTCTTCCCCCGCTCCCCCCTGCTCCCTCCTCCCGTCCACCTCCTCCGCCTCCTCCTCTTCTTCCTCCTCCGCCTCCTCCTCCTCCTCCTCCGCCTCCTCGTCCCACTCCTCCCCCGTCCTCCCCAAGCATCCGCCGTCGTGCTTTCCTGCCAGAGTCCGCGAATGTCGTGACGCCGCCTTGGGAACGGCCTGTCATCCTGAATCGAGGTTGATGGTACTGAGGCTCGGAAAAGCGGCTCCAAGAGGCAATCCATGCTGAGCACAAACGAATGCCAAGGTCTGAGGGTCCTTCCCTCATATTGGTGGTCTCCAAACCAGGTGGTGAGACACCCGGTGGTGACCCCGATTCCCCCAAAAAATAATTCTGGGTCACCACCGGGTTTGGGGACACGCGGTCGCCACGAGGTTTTGCGTTTCCTGGACCAGCCAGCGCTCGAAAACCATTACCCAAATCGCCCAAAACTCACCACCGGGTGTTCTCACCACCACGTTTGGGGACCACCAATCATACCCCACCCAGCCACATCCCGGAAGTAGGCGGCGCTCGCCACGGGCCCGCGCGCGCTTGCTGGACGCAGCCCCCTCAGCTGCCCCGGAACTTGCCCAGGATGTGGAGGGAACAGACCTCCCCGACCACGCCGCCACGGCACGTCGTCGTCGTCGGCGACTCCTCCCCCTCCCTGCTCGTTCTCATCGTCCTCCATCTCCTCCTCTTCCTCGCCCGCGTGCCCACAGCGGAGAGAGGGGAAGGGAGGAAGAGGAGGGGATGAGATTGGGAGGAGGGAGGGGGGATGAGGAGGGGGCAAGAGGAGAGGGGAAGGAGTTGGAAGAGGACCAGGAGTGATAAGAAGGAATCCTTCTTATCACGTATCCTGGATGCGTGTCTTCACGAAGGATGATAAAAAAGAGTGCTTACTCTGACCCTTTACGTATCCTGGATACGTAAAGGGTCAGAGTAAGCACGCGGGGGTCTGCTAGCCAACCGCTCTAGTTGACTGACTCCTAGGTGGCAGATGGACGCACGCCCTCATGCCGATGCTCGGGAAGCTGCCCCGGGGGCGAACCCTCCCCAAAACTCTCTGGGGTGAAGGGCTGCCCCGCCCGGCGGGAGACCCCGCTTCAGTGAGAGGGGACCCTGTGACCAGCGGGCGGGGGTGGCTACCATGTGTGTGGTGCACCCTCCCCGCTGGGGAACCTCCAGCACGACGCCCGCGCCTACCCCACCACACTCCCCGCGCTCTCCCTCCAGAGAGAGAAAGTAACGGCACGCTGCTGGCATGTGTCATGGAAGAGGGAAGGACAACTTCGGCAACAGTGTGGGCGCGCCGCCTTGTCTGGGCGAGAGACTCTGTGAAAAGAAGAAAGACTGCTAAGTACTGCCGTGCTGCACTTCTACGCCGCCGTCACGCACGACATTTTGCCTAACTCCTAGCTTAAGTCGGGCGTGTCCCCCTACAACGAATTTTCGACGAAAAACAAAGAATATACCGAAAATGCTTCAAAATGGTCGAAAATACTCAACAAATAGTCCCCAGACTATTTTTTGATTATTTTTGAGTATTCCCCCTGTAGAGGAACAAGCCCGACAAAATCCTAGCTGTCCAAAGACGAATCCCGCCGCTGCCGCGAACTGTGGGTCACGCAGCCTGGGGTCACCTTGGAGATGGGCCGCTCTTCGTCCCTGCGCCTCCCGGTGCTGCGGGGCCGTGGAAGCCTCCGCGCGAAGGCACTGGAGTCTGCTGCGCTCCTGGAGGCTTGATCTGAAGGGGCACCAGGACACACAAATAAATACACACAACTAAATGGAGTCCCAATATTTTCCCAGATCTTATGGGTTTTTGTCTCCCCCCCCCAACTTCCCACATTTTCCCATATTTTCTGGGGAACCGACGATTAATTGTGTCTGTTTCTTTCCCTCCTGATGATCGCGGTGGCGTTGAGGTTCTCCTGCTGCTGCGCCATGTCATAGCCCCATCCGCGCGCGTTGCTAGTCTTCTCTCGGCGTGCGCTCAGTCCAGCTCGTCCGCGTGGCGCCTCCCCCGCCCGAGCTCCCACGGGAACGGTGCGGTTGTCGTCCCGATGTGGTCGCCCATGAGTCCGACGAGCTGCCTGGCGCTGTCGATGGCCTCAGTGGTATTGCCAACCGAGAGATCTAGACCTTTCAGTTCTGGACCGCTTGAGCTCTCTCCAGCACCTCCTGTGTGTCGAAACCCGCGTAGTATTCGTTCCTCGCGAGGCTGGTGGGTCCGAAGGGCACGTTGTTCGCCATCTTCTCGTAGATGCTGATGATCCCTAGTGGACTGCAAGCGGTGGGCCGTCTTCAAGCGAGGTAGGACATTGTGCCGGGGATCTGGTTGTGGTCGTCGCCTCGGTTGCGTAGCTGCCCTCCGCCCGTAGTCTGCGTTGCGCTCGCTTATGGCCCACTGATGCCTTCGGCTGGTGTCCCAGCGCCTGGATCTCACATGGTGACCCCACGTTGGTTCCTCTTGACGGCGCCCGTGGTCTTCTCGGCAGGTCCGCGTCTCCCCTCGGGATAAGCGTGGGGATATGATCGAAGCTGCTCCCTTCGACAGAAGCTGCGGAAAGCGCGTCGGCGGCCCTCTGTCCGGTGCTCGCGCCGCCTGTCCTGCAGTCGCAACCTCAACGGACATTCTGGGCCTTCTTTTCCGGCTGCTGGTAGAGGGCCCTTGGCGGGGCTGGGGGGGGGGAGTGAGGCGGGGCCGCGTGCCGAGGATGCCGAGGTACGCGCGTTTTTTTTTCTCGGCGTCTCATAAGTGGTAACCTGTCGCACAGGTGCCCGCTGCATGTGCGGGGTGGGAAGGGGGGGGGCGGGGGGCAGGAGTGATGCGGATGTCGCGATCTGTCCGTGTATTCAGGGTGGTGACGTGGCAATGTGGTCACCCTCGTGGTTTCTCCTTCGGCGCGGCAGTCCGCGCTGCGTTTCTTCGGGCTGCGCTGCGCCGCGCGTGACGATGGGGCTGCGCTGCCTCCGCGCATCTGAGCGTGGGCCCTGAGATCAATTAGCCGTACTGGCATGCTGATCTACTGTGCGAATGAATTTGTTCCGGGTGGGCGGCGTTTGCTGGGCTGTCTCAGCAGGGCCAAGGCTGCGCGACGCTTGGACATGTGCGTTCCAGCGCCGTGGCGGCCTCGAGCGAGGGCGTGGGGCTGCTTCTTCGAACCGCGTCGCTGGAGCTGCGCCCCTGCCGCGCGCTCGAGCTCTGAATTGGGGGCGCAGCGCAGGAACGCGGCGCCCCCTCAACAAAAAAGAACCGGGATCGCCAGGCCGATGCTGAGCTTTAAGAAGACCGCTCGGAAGTCCAGGAGGTTCGTGTCCTGCTCGTCGCCCATATTTACCTAGTCGTTGAGCGCTGCTCGAAAGTTGGGCGCCGTGCTGATCGCGTGCTGCACTTTCCTTTTGTGGCCCTCGCCCATGTCGTCGCCCCTCTTGTAGGCGTCCGGCGGCAAATTTTTGCGTGGTCTCTATGTTGTCCACGGGGTCTGCCGAAGACGCTCCTCCTCTGCCGCCATGTGGCGCTCCTCCTTGACCGCGACCGGCCCCCCTTGCCCGTCTGCCCGCTGCGTTCTTGTCCTTCTGCTTGCGCTCCCCTGCCGACTGCGCTCCTCGCTCTCCCGGAAGCGGCCAATTTGCTGGCCTGACCCGCCAATCCGTACTTCGCCTCGAGCGGCGCAAGCGAGTGCGGTCCTGGACCCCGTCTAGATTTTGAGCCCGGCGGTTGCATTTGAGGCGTGTTAGCGTTGTAGGTTCGACAACTGGGCGTGCCAATCTTAACCGGTCCTGGTGTCATATCCCGCGGTAGTGCGCCGCTCTCGTCGCATGGTCGATCGTCGTTTTTCTCTTACTGAACGCGCAGCAGCGCCAAGAGCATTAGTTTGTGACGATAAGCGTTGCCACCAGGGGTCGCACGCTGTGGAGCTCTCGGCGATGCCCAACATGATGCGCGAATGTTGCAGATCGCTCCCCGCGCGTAGGTGCGTGGGTCCCCCCTTCCGCGTCCGTAGTTGCGCGGTCGCAACAGCGCTGTAGAAATGGCGCCTACTCCTGCTTCTCCCCCTTGCCACTCTGGGGGCGAGGGGTGGCTTCCAGAGCCTTTTCTCCGTGTCAACGCATTTCAACCTTTCTCGCACTGCTGAGCAGGGTGCCAGCCGACTACTGTGTCATGTGGTGCTGGCCAAGAAAACCTCGAGGTCTGGCGATCTAGAACCTGCATCAAGTCGCGCCCTCTTCGTCTCCGGCAAGCTCCCCCATGTCTTCAGCGAGCTGCTTGGCCCGCGGTGTCGACTGAGTCCGCGCCCGATCACGCGCCTCCAGCCTCGGGGCATCCCGGCGCGCGGATGACTTGGACGCGCCGAGCGCGGCTGCTAGCGCTGCTCCGCGCTCCCAAACATGTCGGGACCAACGCTGGCACCGTCGCAATCCGCGCGCCCTCGACGACGCGTCAGCGCGAGACCTGCAGCGTTGCGTGTTGTTGCGTCGCGTGCCGCCGACGTCTCTCTGTCTCAGCTCTTTCACCCCGCCAGCCAGTGTCCGCGGGCATTCGCTGAGCGCTCTCCAACGCATGTGCGCCGAAAGCGCTAATGCAGAGGAGCTCTGTCGCTAAGGGCCGAGCCGTCCCCCACCGCGTGACCATTGACATTTGACGTTGGGCGTGTCGCGGGGCGTCCGTTGTCTAGAATATACCGCGCTGTCTCCGCGCTGTTCTGGCGGCCGCGAGTTGGTCCGACATCTCTCCTGGCGTGCCTTTCTGCTGGCATGCGCGCCCCCCGCGCCGTGATCTCACTGATCTCCCTAAAGACGGAGCCCTGCACAGTTTCGCTTCGCCCTAGATTTCGCGCGGTGCCATTGCTGCACGCCAGTGCCAAGTGGGCAAGGCGGCTGATCTTGCCGCGGTCAGGCCACAAACCCCGCTGGTCAGAGAACCACGCGGCGGCGCCGTTGACCAGTCACTCTGCTTCTTTGGATGTTGCTCTTGATGGAATAGTTTGCGTCCTCTTTGTGACGTCCATGAGCGCGTTCATGGATCGGTCGCGCGTCTTCTGCGACTGGTCTGGTCGAGTCGCGCGCGCGTTGCAGGGCGCCCGTGCGTTCCCGACCAACGCGCAGGTTGCGGGTGTCGTTGAGACGCCTGGGGCGAAGAACGAAGCGCACTCGTGCTCCGCTTGTCCTTCCCGCTTCCAATCTTCTGTCTGCCGCGTGAAGTGCGAGCGCGGAGTTGTCGGCGGCTGCCATTGCGCGTCGTTGCCCTGTACGGCCTGCGCGTTGGAAAAGCGACTGCTCTCAAGAGTGCCCTGCCTGTGGCTGCGAATGCGTTGCCTCCGTCGTGGCTAGCGGTCGTTGTAGACGCGCCCCTTTGCGCGACCCCCAGTGCGGCGCTCTGCGCGCGTCGCCTTTCCCCTGCATCTGCGACGCAAGATGGATGCCCGAGTGCTGGGCCATGCTGAAAGAGTCGTAGGCGCGGAAAGCGCGTGTCCACGATCCCCGTTTGGCATCTCTGTCACTCGGTAGGCCTGAGGGGGGCGCCAATAGGAGGGGCCGACCTGTATTCTGCGGCGCCGGGCGAGGAACTGGGCGACATAGTCATGGCGCTTGTAGCCGCGCCCCGCGACTGGCTGCGCGCCCAATGCTGCGTGGGATCTAGGTACTCCGACGGGGACGTCCAGAAGTGGCGTAATAAGATGGATCCTCCCAGTTCCCGCTGGCCTCAGCTGGAGCGACACTGCTGATCTCCCATCGCTGGCTGAGCTTGCTCGGGTCTTGTTGGTTGACTGCCGGGTCGAGCATTGGCAATGTCGTTTGAGGCCCCGCCAGCCATGCGATGATCTCCTCTTGCGAGATTTCCTGCGCTGCCTGAGCATGGCTCGCCGGTCGCCCTGTCGCCCGCCGCCGGCCCGCGCAATTCGCCGTCCACGGGCGCAGGGTCGACGTTTTCTGGTGCGTAAGTAACGTGGCACTCCAGTCTGCTGGCGGTCGACGTGGGACACTGCCGCGCCGCCCTGCAAGGCGGGCTGTCCGAGTTCCGATGCGAGTCGTTGGCTAACGTGGGGGGTCAGGTAGCGCCTCTTTTGGGGGCCTCGTGATAAATTTAAACTGCTTTGAATGAGCCACTCGCAGGTTCGCCGAGTAGAGACTCACTAGAACTACGCGCGCGTTTCGCGCGCCCTTAGGTTCCAGCGCGCTGGGGCCCCTTACAATCTGGCGCGCGCAGTTCCCGGAGGGTATCTCGGGGGCCTGGAGGGAGCGATTGGAAGTTTCTGAAGGCCCCTCATTTCGAGAACCCGTGTCGCAGTTCGCCCTGGGCCACCCTCGAACCAACCAGAAAGCGCCGACGAAATTCCGCGCGGCGGCTCCAGAGGGGCGGAAGGGTGCTTTCGCGTCCGCGCGAGGCGCGTAACAGGGCCGACAGGGCACCCGAGAGGGATTCGCCTGCAGAGGAACGGAGAGCGCGCGCGTGTGCGTGTGCGTGTGCGTGTGCGTATGTGTGTGTGTGTGTGTATGTGTGTGCGTGCGCGTGTGTGTGTGTGCATGTGTGTGCGTGCGTGTGTGCGTGTGTCTTATGTGCGCGAGCGAGCGCGCGCGCGTGTGTGATTGTGTGTGTGTGCGTGTGTGTGCGTGCGTGTGCGTGTGCGCGTGCGTGTGCGTGTGCGTGTGCGTGTGCGTGTGCGTGTGCGTGTGCGTGTGCGTGTGCGTGTGCGTGTGTGTGTGCGTGTGCGTGTGCGTGTGTGTGCGTGTGTGTGTGTGTGTGTGTGTGTGTGTGTGTGTGTGTGTGTGTGTGTGTGTGTGTGTGTGTGTGCGTGCGTGCGTGCGTGCGTGTGTGTGTGTGTGTGTGTGTGTGTGTGAATGTGCGTGTGCGAATGTGCGTGTGTCTGTGTGTGCGTGTGCGTGCGCGCGCGTGCGCGCGTGCGCGCGCAAGCGCGTGCGTCTTCTTAGGGGGAGTTTTATTTGGGGCCTTGTGGGGCTTCCCAGGGGAAGTTTGGGGGCCGATGAGGACTTCTTCGGGGTCTCGATGGGGGCCTCGCAGAGTCCCTTGGAAAGCATTTCTGAGGGCGCCCTGGGGGCCTCGAGGGGCGGGGGGTCAAAATCCTGTTCGGGGACCCCCACTGGGCCCCTTCTTGGGGCGTCCAGGTGCCCTCTTCCGCCGTCTGGGGCCCTCTTGAGCATTCTGGGGGCACTAGCCTCTTGGGCCGTCGCGGGGCGATATTCGGGGCCTTTTGGGCCGTCTTGGACGCCGTGAAAGCCAGAGAGGCAACTATCGTGAATCTGTGAGCTTTTCCAGAGGCGTGGGGCAATTGTTGTCGCTTGGGGCTCCCTTGGGAGGTCTCTCGGGGGTCTCTTGGGGCGCCCCGGGGGATTCTTGGCGCCGGTGGAAGCATGTGCGATGCCATCTCGGGGCGCCTAGGCCGTCTGGGAGGACATCTGAGTCTTCGTGGGGCGGGAAAGAAAGCACCTGGAGCCCCGGCACCGGCGCCGCCGGGGAGGGCCGGCGCTGCCCCTCCCCCAGGGCCTGGAACGCCCTATATATATATATGTACATATTTATACGCATATTATGTATGCATGTATGTATGTGTGTATATATATATATATATATATATATGCATGCACATATACGCTGCGAGATGAATGGCTCACTGGCTGGGCCCAGTAAGGGTCTATCTCGACGCCCGAGCCAGGCCCCGCGACGCCCGACGGCGACGCTGTAGCGCGAGTGCTGCAGCGTCGCCGTCGGGGGTCGCGGGGCCCGGCGCAGGCCTCGCATCTCCATCGGGCCCGGGGTCTGCGGACTGAGCGCCATCATCGAGGCGCCTGCTGGGGCGAGTTTGAATTCGAATCTTGCGATGCGACGAAGCCTTGGCACTCGCTCAGCGGCGTCCGTAAGAGGGGCCGCCAAGTTCGACCCTCGCGCTCTGCTAGAGACTTCCATCTGCGCGGCCAATCCATATTCGCCAAATCGGCTTCGCCGTGGCGGCGGTTTGCCCATGCGCTAAAACGCGGCATGCACGTCGGATGCGCTGTGGCGACGGTGTTGCTCTCGCGCTAGTGTGCGGAATACTGAGCGGATTCGCTGCAGCGACGGTGTTGCTCTTGCGCTATAATGCGCGGATTGCGAATCGGATCGGCCGCGGCGGCGGCGTTGCTCTTGCGCTAGCAGGCGGAGTGCGATGACAACGGCGGTCCAATGACGGGGCTGCGCCCCGGCGGCGCGCCTCCAGCGCGGAGGCAGCGGCGGCCTGCTGCCGCGGCAAGTGCGCGACTTGGCCGCGCGACGCACGGCGCGCCGCCATTGTGGCGACAAGTGCGTCGTCCTGCCAGGGCAGGAGTGCCCGGCGCTCGACGGCGCGCCGCCGTTGTTGGAACGCTGGAGGCCTTTTGCTCCATTTTCACGCGCAGCTTGCAGGGCGCCGATCGTCGTGTGAGTGCGCTTCTGCGGCGTCTGCGCGAGGCCCTTCGTCGCGGGGCGCAGCGCTTCGTCGTGGGGCGCGTGCGCGGAGGGAAAGAAGATCGCCGCCGAGCGCGATTCTGGACCATCCGAACCATCTGCGAAAGAACCGGAAAGTGAGGCGAAAGTTTAGGCCCCCTCTCCCGAGCGCGATTCTGGATCAGCCGAACCAGCTCCGAATGTCCACAAGAACGAAGCGAGCATTCCTAGCCCCTGCACTGTGCGCGATTCAGTGCCGGCCAAAGCCGCTCCGAAGGCCAAAGAGTCACTGGCGAGAGCGAATGCCCCGCCCCCTCGCGTCGGCTCGCGCACAGCTGAACCCGCCCTTGGCGGAGAGACTGCGAAAAATGACGAAGACGCTGACGTCGGACAGACCGCGAGCGCCAACGGCGCTCAAGGCTCGTCCAAAGAGCGGGCCCACGCACTGGCGAAGGCGCAGAACGGCGATCCCGGACTGCCGCGCGGGGGCGGGCGCGAGTGAGGAAGAGGGGGCGGGGGCCTTCGCAGCTGCGACATGGGCGGCCAGGCCGTGGAGGGGGGGGCCTCGGCGGAGTCCAACTTGTCAAAGGTTCGACCCACATCGCTCCTGCCACCGCGAACGCGTCAAACTGCGACCGCGCAGGCCCGCTCGATGCGACCTCGCGCGACCTCCTGGCAGGTCGAAATCGCTGCCCGCGAGCGCGCCTCGATGGGGGCGCGGATTGGCACGCCCAAAGCCGGCCAATCGGGAGCCACGGCGGCGCGCCGCGCAGGCGCGTAGGCGGCGCGCTGCAGCCCCCAACGTTCCCGGGCGCGGCCCGGCGCGAGCGTCGCGAGCGGCTCGAGGGCAGGGCTGGAGGGCGCGGTCAATGATCGCAAGGGGGCGACGCCGAAGGAAGGGCGCCCCAATCCAAGCCGACGGACCTGCGAAGTGACGGGGGCTGGGGGCGACGAGCACCCCCCCCTACTTGGGCCAGTGCGCCCCAGCGGGGGCAATGGTGTCCGCGCCCGGGGGCAGGCGCAGCAAGGCTGGGAGGCCCGCGGCGAAGGGCGCGACCTCGGCAGCAGCGGCGAGGAGGCCCCGGCGGCGCCAGGAGCAAGAAACGCGACCGAGGAACGCGCTTCCCACTGCGGGGCCGCGACCGCATCGATGAAGGAGCGCGCCCCTGCGTTCGCGACGCCCCGCCCGGCAGCCGCGGCGTCGCCGACTGCGCCGACTCGCCGCGACTCCGACCCGCGGGCGCGCCCGCGGCCCGCGGGCAGGTTCCCGGAGCGGCGCCCAGCTCCCCGTCGCGGGACAGACTAGGCGTCTGGCCAGAAGGGGGCCCCTCAGAGGGGGGGCAGCGCCGCCGTCGGCGTCGGCAAGGTCCTTCTCGTCCTCCACCACTTGCTCGTCTGCTCAGCCCCTGGGAGCACCCCCCCGTCGTCGAGGGCCCACCCAGTGGATCGCGACGTGGCCATGGCGGAAGGCGCGGGCCCCCGATGGGGCGCGGCCCGCAGGAGCGGCCGCTCGCGGCCCGTCGTCAGCGGGCACAAGGCTTCCACCTCCATCTCTCTCTGGCATCCAGGTCAACCGCTAGCGCTGGTGCAGCGGTGCTCGTCGGGCGAGGGGCCGCGCCGAGCAATGGGCGAACCGACGACCTGGCAATGACCGACTAACCCTTGGAGGCCATCGGCCTCCGCGAGGCCGATGTCCTTGACAGAGCGGAACGCCGAGGGCAGCGCCGGCAAGATGCCCCCAGACCGAGAGGCCAGAGGGATCGCGGCGCAACCGCCTCGCTACCGTCCAGGCGCCAGCGGTAGCACCTGGTAGCTAGCTGATTGCGCCTCGAACGGGGGCGGGTCGGGTCAGACTGGCCCTTCGGGGGTGCGACCAGCCTCTCGCATAGCAGCGGGAGCGGCTGCCATGCCTGACGGCGCGCGTGGAAAGCCCTGCGGGCCGCCCGAGGGAGCTGGCCCCCATGCGCCGCTGTGCCAGGGTTCGAACGCGATCTCCAGCCTGCACCCCTGGACCGTAGGGCAGGGCGCGTCGCGCTCGGGGATCTTCTGGCCCAGGTCAATCTAGACCCGGGCCAGCAGGAAACCAACAAACTGCAATGCAGGAACAAAAACTGCAACGCAGGTTTTCGCAAACCGGGGTCCGCCAATATGCGCGGCCGCCTCGCGGCCACACGCGGCTCGCTAACCCGGGTCAGGTAGATGGGGGTCTTCGCAAGATCCTGCAAGATCTGGCGCTCTGGCTGGCCACCGTTTGCATCGACCCCCGTCTGAAGGGTCCCGACGCGCGCCGCGACCGTGTCCGCCGGGGGCACGCTCGATGTCGTCGTGGTCTTCCTCCTCCTCCTCCTTCTCCTCCATCCTCTTTCCTTATATAACAGTTCTTCCCTGTCACACCCCGAGGCCGGCGGTCGAAACGGCGGGCCGGCGCGTTCCGCCTGAGACTCCCTCGCAGCTCATGATCCTAAAGCTTGAGTTGTGCAAAAGCTTCGCGGATGGAGGGCGGCCCGCTTTCAACATGTTGCTCTCGCGTTATCGCCGCGCGCATTCGTCTTACACAGTTGGAAGAGCTTCCCTGATGACGGGCCGTTTTCAACATGTGGCTCTCGCCTTAGCGCCGCGCACATTCGTGTATGAAGTTTGCCAGAATTTTACGGTCGGAGGGCGGTTCCTTTTCAAAATGTGGCTTTCGCCTTAGCTCAGCGCGCATTCGTCGTAAACATTGGTGCAACTGTCTCAAGGATGCTCATGGTTAACGTCTCACAAATGGTGTGTTGGCACGATCTCGGACTGTCCAGGCCCAACAGTCACGCTGAAGTCGCAGTAATGGCGTTCTGGCACGATTCGGGATTGTCAAGACTGGGCCGCGGTGATTCGCGGCGCTGAAGTTCCAAGAATTATGTTTTGGCACAATTCCGGATGTTCAAACGGTTCTCTTCCAACGGGGCATTCCCCGCAGTGAAAATGCATCCGTGCGTGAGCCTATGAAGAGGGACTTGGAGGGAGGGTTTACATGCAATATCGTTGATGCGTCTTGGGCTTGCACTGGTCCACCTCCTCCTCCTCTACATCATCACTTTTCTCCTCTTCGTCCTCCGTCCTCTCTCCTGCTCTCGTCACCTCCTCCTCCTCCTCCTCCTCCTCCTCCTCCTCCTCCCTCCTCCCTCCCCCCTCCCTGTTCCTCCTCCTCCTCCTCCTCCTCCTCCTCCTCCTCCTCTGCGCTCTCACACTCCCCCTCGCTCTCCTGATCCTCCTCGTGTTCCTGCTGCTCCCCCCTGCTCCAGGCCCTGCTCCAGGCCCTGCTCCTACTCCTCGTCCTCCAGCTTCTCGCCCCCCCCCCCCCCCCCCCCCGGGAGGAGGGGGACAAGAGGGGAAAGCAAGAGGGCTCATCCTCCGGCAGCTCGCGCCCGCTGCGTCGCTGCCCGTCCGGCCCCCTCGGACAATCGCCATGAAGACCAGGGACAGCACCAGCACCTGAGCGCTCACGGGGCTGCTCCCGCCGCGCCTGGACCACACGAGCGGCCCACGAATGGCCGCCGAACTGAATGCCCCCAAATCTGGGCCACACGACGCAGTCTGGACATCGTCTCCAAAGAGATGTCGGGGGACGTCGCCGATCCACCTCACCGAGTCCGGCCTCGTCATGAACTAGGGATCGGTGCACGTATAATACGCCCCCCCCGGCCTGGTCAAGGAGGCATCTGCACTGATCCTAGGCCCACGATCGGCCTGGTCAGGACCAGTGATCGTCCTCCGAACATGTGAAGCGACGACAGCAAGGAGGCCTCCTGTTGGCTCGGAGGAGGGATGCAACGACTCGGCACGACACTCGAACGATATTACGAGGCGTGT
This sequence comes from Prorocentrum cordatum, assembly GCA_963575745.1. NCBI lineage: Eukaryota > Dinophyceae > Prorocentrales > Prorocentraceae > Prorocentrum > Prorocentrum cordatum. The sequence goes on along the minus strand of CAUYUJ010006891.1, from coordinate 1,276,539 downwards.
GCGCCGCCGAGGACTTGTCGCCTCCAGACGTGTCGTCGCGTGCGAAGGCTGCTGGTTCATCTGGTCCATATGGCTGCAGCAGAGTGGGCGGTTCCACACCCTCCAGCTTAGGGCGAGCGAGCACTTGTGGTGTATTCGGACGGCCCAACATATGTCCAAAATCAAATCATGCCATCCGCGCCATATCCGAGGTCATCTGGGATCCAAAACCATTCCAGTGCTCGACCGAGGCTGTTCGAAGCCATTCCGAGGCCTCCCGAAGCCATTCCGAGACCATTCCGATGTCATCTGGATGCCGACGAATACGGCAGGTGCCGAGACAGAAGAGGACTTTTTGACGACGCGATGGGGTCTCGGCTCGGGGGGCAATACTCACACCCCAGGCCTCTCAGTGGGGTGCGCTCAGCCTGTAATCCCGAGGCGGCTCGAGCCACGGCGCCGATGGCCCCCCCGCCCAGGCCCCCAAAGGGGTGACACAATGCAAAGCCTTCAGCCCTTAAGGTCGACGATCCTCGAAGCTCGAGCCTCGAAGGTCGATCCTCGAAACTCGATCCTCGGCGCCCGATCCCGGGAGTCCGATCCTCCGAGTTCGATCCTCGGAGCTCGACCACCGGAGCTCGATCATCGAGGCTCGAGCCTCGGAATTCGATCCTCGGAGCCCGATCCTCGAGGTCCGATGCTAGGATTTTTGGCCCTCGGAGTCCGATCCTCGAGGCGCGGTCCTCGGAGCTCGGTCCTCGAAGCAGCTCGATGCTCGGAGTCCGGTCCCCGCAGGTGGATCCTCGGACGTCGGCCCTCCGCGGCCGCTCCTCGGAGCTCGGCCCTTGGAGCTCGGCAGGCAGGATCTTGCAGGGTCGACCCTCGGAGGTCGATGCTCGGAGTTCGAGTTCGATGCTCGGAGTGCGATGCTCGGAGTGCGATGCTCGAGGTGCGATGCTCGAGGACGTCGATCCTCGAGGCGGTCGATCCTGGAGCTCGATCCGCGGAGATCGATCCTCGGAGCTCGATCCTCGCAGCTCGATGCTCGGAGCTCGATCCTCGGAGCTCGATCCTCGGAGCTCGATGCTCGGAGTCCAATCCTCGGAGCTCGATGCTCGGAGTCCGATCCTCGGAGCTCGATGCTCGAGGTCCGATCCTCGGAGCTCGATCCCTCGGAGCTCGGTCCCTCGGAGTTTGGCCCCAGCGGCAGGCGGATGCCGCGGCCGCGGCGGGCGGGCGAGAGAGGCCGCGGCGCGGGGGGGCACCGTGGTGGGCCCGACCTCGCGCGGGCGGAGGGCGAGGCGGACGCGGAGGGCGGGAAGAGACGCCGCCGCCGCCGCCGCCGCCGCCGCCGTCGTCGTCGTCGTCGTCGTCGTCGTCGTCGTCGTCGTCGTCGTCGCCGTCGTCGTCGTCGTCGTCGTCGTCGTCGTCGTCGTCGTCGTCGTCGTCGTCGTCGTCGTCGTCGTCGTCGTCGTCGTGGGGGGGGGCGCTGGAACACTTTTTTGACATCGGCGGCAATCGCCCAACCGTGCTCCCAGCCGGTGGGTGGGGCTCGTCAGTGCCCGAGTGCACATGCGCGCCGAGCAGGATGGAGACCAGGAGGCGGGGCACCGCGAACACGAGGGCGCCGACGAGGAGGTGCAAGACGGGGGGGGGGGGGGGGGAGGCGCAGATGGGGGGGCGGCGCTGGTGGAGGAGAGGGAGCCGAGAGCGGGAGATGGAGGTAAGTCGGGCCTGTCCCCCTGCAGGGGGAATTTTGGCGACAAAATTAAAAATACCTAAACATACCCCCCCAAATATTCAAACATAGTAAAAAAATCGTCCCCAGACTATGTTTGGGACTATTTTGGGAATGTTCCTCCTGTAGAAGGGCAGGCCCGACTTAACGCTGGAGGTAAGTGGGGGGCGCTGGAGGCGGGGGCGGGGAGGAGGAGGTTCAGGAGGGGGAGCGGCGCTGGCGGAGGAGAGGGGGAGCGGCGCTGGACAGGGCTCTGGCGAAACACTGTCTGTCGCTTGCGTTTCGTTGTGGCTTTCCCTCGCTCTGGCTCCGTTCCGCCGGTGCTGCAAGACGAGATCAAAACGACAACGGTCCACGAGATCGCCAAAACACCGTTTGGCTCGAGCCCTGGCGCTGGATGCAAGGGGCAGGGAAGGGAGGCTGCGCCCTGGAGAAGGAACTAATCGGATACCGAGGTTTGGGGCATCTTTCGGCGTCTGGAGGCGCTCGCGACTACTGCTGGATTCCTTTTGAAACTGTTGCCAAAACGAACTCCTGGAGGGGTCCGGGGGGTGGGACCCAGGATCCAGCCTCGAGGATTAGAGATAGGAAGATACCAACTGCACAGACGTCGACGACTCCGAAAGGGATGGCTTGCCAAGGGTCTGATCTGCAACGCGCGCCCGGGGGGGCGGGCGAGGACCTCGACAGAGATCTCTGGCGCGCCCCGGCGAGGGCTCGGCAGACCACGGGAGCAGCGCGGCGCTCCCAGAAGCCCCAGCGGTGCCGATGTGGTCCCCAAGGTCCAAGGTCCAAAGATCTTGTGTCCACCCGCCATCCCCCAAGTGGGTGGGTCCCGGGGCTCCTGCGTTCCCCCCAAACGCGACGGGGGGAATAGGCGGAGGCCGACGTGGAGCCACCGTGAGACATCAAAACATGACGCCCTCAAATCGCTAAAGCATGGATTGATAAATATCTAAGCCCGTACAGGGCAGCATCGGAGAAGTGGAGCACTTCAGGAGCACCATGATAACGATCACCATCAAACGACAACATCGGGGAGGATCAAACTGAAGGCATATAACAAAATAGGCGACGAACCTGGCCGACAGACCCGGGCGCAGCACATCAGAGGCACTCACGGCTGATCCAAGACCTCTGAACCGCATCGTCGCGTAAACAACGTGGCAAGCCGAAGGGCATCATAGAAAACATCAATGCACTATGTCCGCCAGCCCCCTTGAGGTGCCAAGATGCTGCGAGGCGTAGGTGTTTCTGATCTCTGCAACAGCTCCAATTCCCAATATTACGATTGTAGAGTTTCGGTGTTCTAGCTCCAATGTTGAAAATATCGAAATTCGCGCGAGGACCCCGAGGCCACAACCGCTAGTGAACTACAACGAATTTACACCCCCGAAGCAACAACCAACCGCAAATCACAACGAATTCGCGCTCCCGATGCCACACTCTCTCGTAAGTTATTGCGCGTTCGCGCTCCCAAAGCCACAATCCATGTGACATGGCGACTTATTTGCGCCGCGGGGGCAACAAGCCCTCCTTGTAGATCTCGCTTTTTTCCCCGCGCTGCCGAAGCCGAATCCCTTGTAAGTCACCTCGCCTTCGCGCTCCCCAAGCCACATGCCCTTTGTACGTTGTAACAAGTTGGCGTCCCCGACGCCACATACCCTCATGACCTGCGACGAGCTCGCGCTCTCGAGGCCACAACGCCTCGTAGCTTACAGCAGGCCCGCGCTCTCGAAGCCACCGTCCCTCGCAGCTCGAGGCGCGCTCGCGCTCGCGAGGCCGAGCAGCCCCTCGCGAGCGCAGACACCTCCCAGCGCTCCCGCGCCCACACCACCAGATGTGCTGCGCCGCATCGGCGCTCCCCAAGCCAGAGCCCACAAGTGAGCTGCGCCGCCTTCGCGCTGCCGAGTGCACGCCCCCTGTAAACGATGCCACGCTCGCGCGCCCGAGGCCACAGCTCTTCGGGACGTGCGACGCGCTCGCGCGCCCGAGGTCATAACACCTCGTCGTCGTCGTCGTCGTCGTCGTCACGCCCCCAAGACCCCGATCGATCGCAGATCGTGCGCGCTCGCGTTCCCGACGGCACGGCCCCCAGCAGATCCCACCAGCGCTCTGATCGTGAGTGGCTGAACGCGTTTCCTCTTCCAGCCCCCTTTCTTATACCCGTTGGGGGGGGGGTACCCCTCCCCCTGCCCCCTGTGCCTGGGTCTGGAGGGGGGGGGGAGTCTCGCGGGCCGTTGGACCGTCCAAGATGGCCTCGGCGAGAAGGCAAGAATAATTGATGCCACTTAGGTGTTGGACCCATTTTTGCCTCCTGGGGTGGGGGGCTAATTGACCCTCGCTCTGTTTTGATCGATCTTCTCCAATGTGGCCCCAAGATTACCACCGATGCTCCCAAGAGTGCCCCAAGAGGCGCCCAGGAGGCCCAGAATATGTCTCCAAGAGGTTCCCCAGAAGCTCTCAAGAGACCCTCAAGAGGCCCCAAGAGGCTCCCCCGAAACACCTACAAGACTTCAGAAAACCGCCGGGACCGCCAAGAGGCCTCCGAGACGCCACGCTAGGCCCAAAAGAAGCTGTCAAAAGACATCCGAAGAGAGTCCAAGAAGCATCCAGGAGGCCTCTGGCCGTTCTGCTCGCCCTCTTCCTCCTCCTCTTCCTCATCCGCCTATTCCTCTTCCTCCTCCTCTTCCTCCTCCTCCTTCTCCTCCCTCCTCTCCCTCCCGCTCTTCCTACTCCTCGTCCTCCTCCATCCTCTCCCTCTTGGGGTATGACGTCTTACCCTGCCATTTACTCCACTGCATGATCCTCCACCCCGCTGATCCACGCAACTCGTCTGGGTATCGTCTCCGGATGGGCTGGTGGGGTCATGCGAAGCGTCTGGAATAACCACGCACTCGCGCTCCCGACGCGAGGCCACAGCCCATGGTAAATCACAGAAGGCTCGCGAACCCCAGGCCGCAATCCCATAAGGATAGCGACGCACTCGTGCCCCCGAGGGTATATAACCTCTCGTACATTGCGGCACGCTCGCGCCTCCGAGGCGTTAAGCCCATGTACGTCCAAACCAACGCGCGCTCTCGAAGCCGGAGGCCACTCCACGGGGGCCGCCCAACGGCGCCTCCCCGCCTCTCCCGAGCAGAGCAACTTGACTGCCCTGTTGCCTCACAAGTCGGCTCTGGATCCGAGGCCACGAGTCCTCGAAAATACTAGCTGGGGTGGAGGGAACATCCCCGAAGCCGCGAACCCTCGTACATTACACCAGAATCGCGCTCCCAAGGCCACCATCCCTGATTCATTGCGAACCAGCCAACCAACAAACAGCCCAAACCAACCAGAAATTCAGACAACGAGCCAATCAATCGAGTTGCCGGCTAGCCAGCCGACAAGAACACGGACCAACCTACCGACCAAACCTGGCCATACGAGCAATCTGCAAGGGCGCCTGACTGCGCGCTCTCGCGCCGCGCCTCAAGAGAGAAGAGGAGGATGAGGAGTCGGATTCGAACCGCGAAGCGCGAATCCGCCGGCCCCCTTGCGGGGCCACCAGGCTGCGAGGGTGAAGATTGCAGCTCCCTGTTCCAGTTGCTGTTTCCAGTTTCCACTGTTCAGTCCTGCTTTCTGCTTCCTTACTGTTAATTGCTGCTGTTCGCGCGAGGGGTGGGAGCCCCAAACGGGATTTGTGGACCAAGCCCTGGGAGGGTTCTCAGAATTCCTGGGGGGGGGCGTGGCACACGTGAAAATACATGACATCATTCGCGTCCCCGAGGCCATAATCCCTGGTAAATTACTCCATGTTCGCTTCGCGTCCCCGAAACCATAAACCCAGGTTACCAAATATTCGCGTCCCCGAAGCCCAAATCCAATGTACTTACACAATACTCGCGTCCCTGAAACCATAGACTCTTGTAATTTTTAAATTATACAATATTCGCGCCCCCGAGACCAGAAACCCACGCACGTAAATTACTGAATATTCGCGTCCCCGAGACCATCAACCCTCGTAAGTTACGCGATGCTCGCGTATCCGAATCCACACACCCTCGTAACTTACGCAAGATTCGTGCCCCCGAGGCTATACAACCTCGTAAACATGATATGCCACTTGCCAATTACCCTAGCATGAGGTTCCGAGATTGTTTCACGACGGAACCGAGAAAATACAACATAGCTTTGGCATACCCTATTATGATTGAAAGGGGGCCGGCGGCAGGGGGTGAAGCCCTTACGGATAATTTCGCGCCCTCGAGGGCGCCCCTGAATCTTTCGGAGGGGGGGCTGGCGGCAGAGTGTGCAGCGCTCCGTGTAGCATCAACACATAAGAGAAATTAGCATTTCAGCAAACCGCACCCGTTCCCCCGTCCTGCCTTCGAATTCTCAGCAAATGTGTTCAACATCTATACATACATTTTATCAGTCCGTGATCCCTTTTCCGATGGTTGCCATCACGCAGACTGTCCCTGTACTTAAGCTGCAGGCCCATGGTTTTGGCTCTTTGGCCAGCAAGCTTGCAAGGTATGTATGTCTTGCCGAAGACTCAGCAAGGCACGCCTTGACACCACCAACATTTTTTTCGAGCCACCATCTTTACTCCGACACGGACATTACGTGCGTCGAGCCGAAAGGCCCGGTTACCGCACCACATCAGATGCTGGCCAGGCGTTCGAGATGATCAAGGCTGTTCAATTGATGCCACGTTTGAATAGTTGATGCGATCTGGCCCGCTTGTAGGCTCCCCGCAATATCTTGCCACGCGCAAGCGACAACGGGGGATTATTTGTTTCGTGCAATCCTGGGCCACAATCGAACACACGTGCGATGGTTATGTTTGTTGACGGTCTACTCCATGCTTGTCGCTACATTCTCGACATGCCTCGAACCCGCCTCGATAACCTGTGTACTGCACACTTGAAGAGCGCCCCACTTGGCGGTACTTCGTCGAAGGCGTTTCTCGATGCTTGTCTTGGGCACCTCCTCCCCTCGACCTCCTCAACATGAATTATGGCGACGCGATGAGGAATGAACGACCCTGGCAAATCGCACATATCGGCCGCGTCCACGGCCAAAACAACCGATCGCATCTCGGGCAAGCAGCCTGGTGATGCACCACTGTGGCTACCCCTCCGCATCACCTCCTCCCCTGGCGCCCCTCAGCAAACAAACGAAGAACGACCTTCAAACCAGCCGAGTCGTCCGTGTAGAACTTGAGGATGCCACCTGTGTAATTATGCGGTTCTCCTCGTTCCTCGTCCTCCCTCCTCCCTCCTCCCTCCTCGTTCCTCGTCCTCCCTCCTCGTTCCTCGTCCTCCCTCCTCCCTCCCTCCTCGTCCTCCCTCCTCCCTCCTCGTTCCTCGTTCCTCGTTCCTCGTTCCTCGTTCCTCGTCCTCCCTCCTCCTCCTCCGACAAAGATCCGCTCAGAACCGGCCCGCCGACCTATTCTGGAGTCCCCCCTGGCACGGCTTTCACCTCAGACGAATTTCTGACATCCCTGGACCCTGAGAACGAGGCTCCAGACAACCGAGATCGAGGAATTGGGGAAACCAACAAGTACCGATACCACTGCTCCCTGGACCTCTCCTGGGGCGCGTTCTGACCAGAATCCCACCAACCCTCCGGGCGTAGGTGGTTCGATGGATATTGTCTTCTCTATGCCAACACCCCTCCTTCCCCTGCTCGGGGGAAGAGTTTATCACTGCTCCCTATCAATATACACTTCCCCACCCGACTGTGGACCAACCCGAGGCACGCCCCCCCCCCCCCCCCATCCCTGTCAAACAAACAATGCTGAATGCACTTTGCCTCCAATTCTGGAGCATGCGCGGGCGCCCCGCGACCACTTTTCATTTGTTTTTGACAGGGACGGCGGTGGGGCCGTCATGTTGCTCGCTTCGAAACGCAAACCATACAGAGTGTACTTTGCCTCTCCATCTAGGGCATGCGCGGGCGTCTTGCGACCACTTTGCGTTGGCTTTTGACCTCGTGGCTAGTGGTGTGCAGTCGAGCTTCTGTTGAACACGGGCGCTGGGAGTTCGCAACGCCAAACTTTCTGGTACATGCATTTCGACACTTCCAGTCGCATGCTTTTTCCAACTGGGAGAGGGGGCACGTGCACCAATGCAGCGGACCAGAGAAGCAGTCAATGAGCACATCGAATGGAGAAGACAGCTGGAAGAGGGAGGGGGAGGGAGACAGGGGAAAACAATCGGCGAAGTGGGTTCCTGGCACGAAATATGTAAGGGGGCCCAACAACCAGCGGCCTAAGTACAGCAACAAGTGCTTCTGCAACTCTCTTTCAGGGTGGGAATTGGAAACGCGATATGCGGATATGGTGAGACATGGATATGGCAGCCGTTTGCACAACATAGCTCTCGCTCCTCCAATTCCTGGCTGCTTCCTGCTGTCGGCCCCGATGGACTCGTTTCTCTGACAGCGGTCCATCTCATCTAAGGAGGCGCTACCAGATCAGGCGGAGTTCCTAAGGTGGCGGAGGATTATCTTTCCAGACCTCCGACGCCGCATCTTTTTGACGACGTGGGACATGGAACTCTCGATTCCATCCACGGGACCGTATTTTGGTCGCGTGCCGATGTTGAACTGCCCCAGAGTCCGGAACAAGCCCCTGGAGGCTGAAATTCAAGACCCCGTCAGACGCTATCTTTCAATCGTGCTCAAAATTTGACGGCGACAACAAAGGCGACAACCTTCGGAGATCTCCAGAACTGATGCCCAAACATGCGCTGAACACGTAGATCCGTGAATCTCGTTTCTCGACGATTCCCCCCCCTCCTGGCGTTCCCTCCCCCCATCGACGTCCCCCCATCCTCCGACGTTCCCAACCCTCGACGATCCCCCCCCCCTTCGACAATGCCCCCCTCGACGATCCCCCCCCTCCAACGTTGCAATCATGGAGCTCTCGACCCCCTCCCCGGGGCCGAATGTTCATCCAATTCGGGGATCTTCTGACCCGGGTCAATCCGGACCCAGGTCAGCAGGAAACCCAAAACTGCAATGCAGGAAAACAAAAACTGAAACGCAGGTCTTCGCAAACACGGGTCAACCAATAGGCGCGGCCGCCTCGCGGCCACGAGCGGCTCACTAACCCGGGTCAGCCAAAGGGGGTCTTCGCAGGATCCTGCAGGATCCGGTGCCCTGGCTGACCCCCGTCTGCATTGACCCCCGTCTCAAGGCTCTCGACCAGTGCCGCCCTATGATGGCCCGGCGGCCAGCCACGAGGCTCCAGAGGCCCAGATCGAGGAAACGCGGGCCGTCTCCTGTCTTTTCCGGCGACGCTGGACCTTGGGGACGACGACGACGACGACGACGACGACGACGACGACGGCTGCGGCGGCGACGACGACGACGACGATAACAACGACGACGACGATGATGACGACGACGACGACGACGGACCAGAATCCGCCCAGAACCCGTCTCCGGGACCCCTCCCAGGGTCCGCCCTGGCAGGTTTGAGCTGCGCCCAGCCGTGGCGACGAGAACCCCTGGGCCAGGGGAGCAGGAGCGCACCCCCCGCCCCCACCTCCTCCTCCTCCTCCTCTTCCTCCTCAATCCCTCCCCCTCCTCCATAATTACCCTCCCCCTCCCTCTCTCCCCTCGGGGTGGGTGGGCGATCCCCCCGCGGGGGAGGGGTGGGGGGGGGGCAGGTTTGTGTGGGAGGGGGTCTGCTCTTGTGCGCCTTCTGCAAGACGTCCTCGCAGTCGGGAGCCGAAGCTCACGCTCGGAGCAAGGCAGCAGCTGGGGGAGCAGCAGTGCTGCCTTTTCGGGTGGACCCCTCATCGCCACCTTGCCGTCGCTCGGACGTCCATTTCCCGTTGCTTTTTTTGGGTTCGTGCGTTTTCCCAACCATCCTGTGGTGTTGGGTCCTTGTTTTGAAGAGACAGCGCCCCGCGTTCACTCCTTCCTTCCTCCCGCTGCCTCCTCCCTCCCTCCTCCCTCCTCCCACTATCACAGCACACCCCTCACACGTTTCGTGGCCCCATAGGGAGCTCCAGCGAAGGCCCCAGTGCCTGCGGGCGCATGGTGGCACCGCACCCATTTCGGCACACCCCTCACACGTTTCGTGGCCCCATAGGGAGCTCCACCGAGGGCCCCAGTGGCTGCAGGCGCATGGCGGCACCGCACCCATTTCGGCACACCCCTCACACGTTTCGTGGCCCCATGGGGAGCTCCACCGAAGGCCCCAGTGGCTGCGGGCGCATGGCGGCACCGCACCCATTTCGGCACACCCCTCACACGTTTCGTGCCCCCATAGGGAGCTCCACCGAAGGCCCGAATGGCTGCGGGCGCATGGCGGCACCGCACCCATTTCGGCACACCCCTCACACGCTTCGTGGCCCCACAGGGAGCTCCACCGAAGGCCCCAGTGGCTGCGGGCGCATGGCGGCACCGCACCCATTTCGGCACAACCCCCACACGTTTCGTGGCCCCATAGGGAGCTCCACCGAAGGCCCCAGTGGCTGCGGGCGCATGGCGGCACCGCACCCATTTCGGCACACCCCTCACACGTTTCGTGGCCCCATAGGGAGCTCCACCGAAGGCCCCAGTGGCTGCGGGCGCATGGCGGCACATTTCGGCACACCCCTCACAGGCCCCATAGGGAGCTGGTGGCGGGCGCATGGCGGCGCTCATTTCGGCACACCCTCACACGTTTCGTGGCCCCATAGGGAGCTCCACCGAAGGCCCCAGTGGCTGCGGGCGCATTTCGGCACACCCCTCACACGTTTCGTGGCCCCATAGGGAGCTCCACCGAAGGCCCCAGTGGCTGCGTCCGCATGGCGGCGCCGCACCCATTTCGGCACACCCCTCACACGTTTCGTGGCCCCATAGGGAGCTCCACCGAAGGCCCCAGTGGCTGCGTCCGCATGGCGGCGCCGCACCCATTTCGGCACACCCCTCACACGTTTCGTGGCCCCATAGGGAGCTCCACCGAAGGCCTCAATGCTACCGCCCTCATGCGCCCCGTACGCCCAGGACAGTGTTTCGTGGCACGCCTTTCGTGGCCCCATAAAGAGCCCCACCGAAAGCGGCACCCACAAAGCGTTATTCACAATTGCATATGGTTGGGTCCTTCGCCAGGATAATTATGTTTTTTTGTTGTTTGCGCTGTTTTGTTTTTTACTCGATGGTCCAGGATGGTCCTCGATGGTTCTCGCCGAAAACAAATGCACGCGTCCGAGCGATGGAGATGCCAGGCCACAGCCCCGGGCGCAGCTCGGAAAAGCCGGTGCGCTCGGGCTCGAGCCGCCGCTGCCTCGGCTCGCCCCGCTCCGCGCGAGCGGCGCCCCCGCGCCCGCTGCCATAGGGGGCCCTTGTGCCTCTGGGGCCCGGTGGTGCGGGTGCGGGTGCGCGCTCCCAAAAGGAAGCCCAGGGAGGAGGAGGAAGAGGAGGAGGAGGAGGAGGAGGAGGAGGAGGAGGAGGAGGAGGGGAGGAGAAGGAGGAGGAGGGGGAGGGGGAGGAGGGGAGGAGGAGGAGGAGGGGAGGAGGAGGAGGAGGAGGAGGAGGAGGAGGAGGAGGAGGACGAGGAGGGGAGGGAGAAGGACGAGGAGGAGGGAGGAGGGGAGGAGGAGGAGAGGAGGAGGAGGAGGACGAGGAGGAGGAGGAGGAGGACGAGACGAGGAGGAGAGGAGGAGGAGGGGAGGGAGGAGGAGGGGAGGAGGAGGAGGAGGAGGAGGGGAGGAGGAGGAGGAGGAGGGAGGAGGAGGAGGAGGAGGAGGAGGAAGAGGAGGAGGAGGGGGAGGAGGAGGAGGGGGAGGAGGGAGGAGGAGGAGGAGGAGGAGGAGGGGAGGAGGAGGAGGAGGAGGAGGAGGAGGAGGAGGAGGAAGGGGAGGAAGGAGGGGAGGAGGAGGAGGAGGAGGAGGTGGAGGAGAGAGGAGGAGGAGGAGGAGGAGGGGAGGAGGGAGGAGGAGGAGGAGGAGGAAGGAGGGAGGAGGGGGGGGGAAGAACCTCCGACTCGACGCCGTCGTTGACGGCGGCGGCGGCGGCGGCGAGCCGCTCGGCGGGGGCACCGTCGGCGCCCTTGCGGCCGCTGTTCGTGCCAACCGTGCTCCTGGGCGGCGCCGCCGCGCCGCCCAGGGGAGCGGGGCGGGGCAGCGAGCCGGGGGTGTCCAATGGGAGGGGGGGGGCCGCAAACCACGGCCCGAGGCACTGCGCGGACGAGTGCGGGCACCAGGGGGCCACAGAATAGGAGACTCTTCATGAGCCACACTCTATCCCGCCCCTCCTGGTCCCCCCTGCCTTGGACGCCCCCGAGCGCGGCGGCGGGCTGCGGCAACGACCGAACACAGAGACCGCCCTCGCGTCGTGACAAAAAATCGCCACGGCCTCCGGGGCCCTCGCGGGGCCCTGGGGTTGTCAAAACAGCATTCAGGGTGACCAAAAAAGGTCCTGGAGAAAGGGGTCCAAACCTCCGGGGCTCGCGCGGAATAGGCCGTCTCTGGTTCGTCAGGGCAAGTGACAAGGCTAGGGGGAGGGGAATGGAAGGAAAAAGAGGAACAAGAGGGAGGTACAGGAAGACGAGCAATTCACCCATTCGCGGGACTCCTCGAAACTGCACAATCGAAGAGAGCGGCGCTCCTCCTTCGCCGCTGCTCTTTCTCCTCCTTCTCCTCCGCGCCTTTCTCCTCCCACTCGAGAGGACGCATGACGAGAGTCTCCCAAGAGGCGCCCAAGAGGCCCCAAGAAGCCCCCAAGAGGCAACCAAGAGGCCCCACGAGGAGCCCGAACGACTCACACCAGGACGAGGGGCCCGAACGACTCACACCACGAAGAGCCCGAACGACTCACACCACAACGAGGGGCCCGAACGACTCATACCAGGACGAGGCGCCCGACCGACTCACACCACGAGGAGCCCGAAGGACTCACACCACGACGCGGGCCTCGAACGACGTACACCACGTGGAGCCCGAACGAGTCACACCAGGACGAGGGGCCCGAACGACTCACACCACGAAGAGCCCGAACGACTCACACCACAACGAGGGGCCCGAACGACTCATACCAGGACGAGGCGCCCGACCGACTCACACCACGAGGACCCCGAACGACTCACACCATGACGCGGGCCTCGAACGACTCACACCACCTGGAGCCCGATCGAGTCACACCAGGAGGAGGGGCAGCGCTCATACAAGCCCCCCAAGAGGGCCCCCAGAGGTCCACCAGATGGCCCCAAGAGGTCCCCAGATGGCCCACAGTCACAAAAGTATTGAGTCTACGAAGGTTGTGGGCTCATTTTGTCCTTCTCAGGGGGTAGCGCTCGCTTGCGCTTTTGAGGAGGTCGCCAGAAGCCGCCAAGAGACCCCAAGATGGCCCCCAGGAGGCTCCCAAGAGGTCTCCAAGCGGTTCCCAAGCCGCCCCCAAGAGGCCTCCAGAGGCCCCCCAGAGGCCCCCCAGAGGCTCCCACGAGGCCCCCAGAGCCCCGAAGAGGCTCCCAAGAGGCCCCCAAGAGTCTCCCAAAAGGCGCCCAAGAGGCCCCAAGAGGCCCCCAAGAGGCTCCCAAGAGGCCCCACGAGGAGCCCGAACGACTCATACCAGGACGAGGGGCCCGAACGATTCACACCACGAAGAGCCCGAACGACTACCAGGACGAGGCGCCCGACCGACTCACACCACGAGGACCCCGAACGACTCACACCACGACGCGGGCCTCGAACGACTCACACCACGAGGAGCCCGAACGAGTCACACCAGGAGGAAGGGCAGCGCTCATACAAGCCCCCCAAGAGGGCCCCCAGAGGTCCACCGTATGGCCCCAAGAGGTCCCCAGATGGTCCAGATGGCCCGAACGACTCACACCAGGACGAGGGGCCCGAACGACTCACACCACGAAGAGCCCGAACGACTCACACCACAAGGAGGGGCCCGAACGACTCATACCAGGACGAGGCGCCCGACCGACTCACACCACGAGGGCCCCGAACGACTCACACCACGACGCGGGCCTCGAACGACTCACACCACGAGGAGCCCGAACGAGTCACACCAGGAGGAGGGGCAGCGCTCATACAAGCCCCCCAAGAGGGCCCCCAGAGGTCCACCGTATGGCCCCAAGAGGTCCCCAGATGGTCCAGATGGCCCACAGGAGGTCCCCAGGAGGCACCACGAGGCCTCCATGAGGCCCCCGAGATACCCCCAAGAGCCGTCTTGGACGCGGTGAAAGCTGAAGAAGCGAACCTCCGAAACAAAAGTATACGTCTTCCCACCAAGAATGGGAAGATGTTTGCTTCTCGGGGCTCTCTTGGAATACCTCTTGGAGTGTCTCGGGGTGCTTCTGGGCCCTCCTGGTATAATGGTCGGCGTCTTGGAAGGCATCCGAAGCCATCGGAGCGCGCTTTCGACCTACACGATCCAAGCCTCTCCGGATCTCGTCGGCTGCAAGAATTCAGGAGCGCAGAGAAACCGGGGCATCTAAACGTCCACGCCGAGAATCTCCGCCCCTACACGATCCCATGCTCTCCGAAGCATGTCGGCTGCAAGAATTCAGGAGCGCAGAGAAACCGGGGCATCTAAACGTCCACGCCGAGAACCCCCGCTCCTCCCACACGATCCCATGCTCTCCGGAGCCGGTCGGCTGCAATAATTCAGGGGCGCAGAGAAACCAGGGCATCTAAACGTCCACGCCGAGAATCTCCGCTCCTCCTACACGATCACATGCTCTCCGAAGCATGTCGGCTGCAAGAATTCAGGAGCGCAGAGAAACCGGGGCATCTAAACGTCCACGCCGAGAATCCCCGCTTCTCCTACACGATCCCATGCTCTCCGAAGCACGTCGGCTGCAAGAATTCAGGAGCGCAGACAAACCGGGGCATCTAAACGTCCACGCCGAGAATCTCCGCTCCTCCTACACGATCACATGCTCTCCGAAACACGCCGGCTGCAAGAATTCAGGAGCGCAGAGAAACCGGGGCATCTAAACGTCCACGCCGAGAATCTCCGCTCCTCCTACACGATCCCATGCTTTCCGAAGCACGTCGGCTGCAAGAACTCAGAAGCGCAGAGAAACCCTCGAATCCATTGACGCAACATCCCGTCTTCAGTCTCACTCTACCCAGGGATAGCGTCCCCAGTGACACGTCTGGGCTGACGAGTTCAGCGCCGTACCTCATCGTCCCCAGGCTTTGCTCCACCATTCGGGCCTCGGTTGCAACTCGCCCAAGAACTTGCGGTCGTCGGCGGGCATCGCTCCGTCGCTGCCCGGCCAGCGTTTCTCTCCGAAAAAGACGGGGGTCAGCGGGCATTTGGCCTGGTGAATGCGGCAATGGCACTTGCACTTTCGCTGGCTCTTCTGCAGTGCTTTACGCATGAGGCCCACTTTTCTTCGACGTCAGCGACGCACTCCTTGCACTGTAGCTTCATGCGACTGTGATGCTTGTAGCGTTTGGTTGGACTTACGGGCGCCGAACCTGCAACTGCATCTCTGGCACATGTACGTCTCCAGATCCGTCGGGTCGAATCCTAGCGCGCGGCATGCTTTGCAGACCAAAGTTGTGCCCTGAGAAGACGCGTGATTCTTGCGTTCAGACTTCGACCAGTACTTCAGTTCATACGCCGTTGTACATTTCCCACACCGCAGCTTCGTCTGACAGTCCAGGCACACCAAACGGGCCTTCTCCCGACTCTTCGCATTCTTCAGCAGGTGCTAGTCGAACGCGAGGCTGCCCAAATGCTCCAAGCAATCTTCGCACTGGTGCTCGTCGATGTTGCTGGGCGCGAAGCCTCGCTCTGCGCAGCCCGGGCACGCGAGGTCTCTATCGGAATACCGATGATGTCTCATAATAGCCGCGCCCCACGCCTTCGTCAAAAACATCTTTGCACGCAGCACACCCGTGGCTCTGCGGGGTGAGGCTCCTCTTCCAATCATCGCGTTCCACACACCGCCTGCATGGTGAATCGTCTGGCGGGTGTGTCCTTGCAGCGATTCCATCGGGCATTCTTTCGGAAGCCTCGGCCGCCCGCGCAGCCCGAGGAGGCATTGCGCCGACCTCGCGCGCGCAGTCCATGCATCTCGTCCACCTCCCCTGCGACACGTACTTCTCGTAGAAGTCAGCGCCTGCTTTCAGGCCGAAGTAGCGGGCGTCGAACATGTACTCCTGCTTCCCTTTGAGGTAGCAGCAGGCGCACAGGTGCTTCCTCGCCATGGGGTCCAGCTTCTCAACTTCAGCGGCCTCGTCATCAAGCGTACTCCATTCATGAATCGCCTCGTCTGCTGTGATCTGACCGGAAAGCTCCCGCATCAGTCGCTCGGGCCCCACTGGGTCGCCGAGGCCGAACAGAAAGGTCGAGAACGGCTGCGTGACAAGCGTGCGTAGGCAGCAATCTGAGCTGTCATGGACGCCCTGCTGGACCAATGCTGCAGGTCCGCGAATGCTGCTTCCACCGTCGCGCCCTGGATCATGTGAGCGGTGGAAGCGAAGTCGGGGAGAATCCAGCAGCCCGCGCGTCGAGCTCCGGCGCCCGTGTGCTCGTTGACTTTCCAGGTCTTGGATCTCCGCTTCAACGGGTGCGCGCCCGTCGGCAGCTTCCCTATTGTCCACTGTGCTTCAGGGAAATGGATATAGATTACCAAGGGCAACCTATCCAATATGAACTCCCCCTCGATCTCCTGGGGACTGCAATCGGGCGCCAGAGTCCATCCGTAAATCATTCCCTTTCGGTGTCTGTAGAAATGTCTGTTTCGATCGACGTTGTCCGTCAACCGAATGGGCATGCCTTTGGCCAATGGGTAGATGCTCGGAATGTTGCCCGTCTCCTGGTCGTGCCTCTTCAGCCCGGAGAACAACTTCTCGTCCAATTTCTCCTCCGGCAAATCGCGATCTCCTGGGCGCAACGGCGCATCTCGAGCGTAGCACCACGAGAGCTGAACGTTCTTCTGCTTGGCAAACTCCCTCGCGCGCAGGTTCGTCGCGAAGTACCTGGGCACGTTGAAGGTGTACAGAGCTGGTGCGCCGCTGAACGGGTTCATGCGAAGCTCTGGCGCCAGCGAGTCAGCGTCGGTCAGAACCCTGTGTCTCTTGCCTCGCTCCGCACGGCACTCCGCGCACTCGCCCTCCGCCATGTCGGCGCGCCCTCCGGAGAAGCGCCCCTTCCAAGTCTTGCGATGCGGACCCAGTACTGGGTCGTCCACCACGTCGTCGTTGCAACCGCACTTACCCGCGCTCGGGGACGTCAACGTCGGGAGCCCGTGGAAGTAGCTGTAGTCCTCCATGCTGAGGTTTCCAACTCTGCACTGGCCCAGAAACGAATTGTACCATTCGTCGTCGCACCTCATCAAGTCGGTCAACTGCCAGAAAGCCCGCACGCTGTCGACGTCGTCTTGCCAGAACAGCTCCAACGCGCGGTGCGGGCGCCCTGCGCGCACGCCCAGCGGGTTGGATGCCAGGAAAGTGCCCGTCACGGGGTGCAACTGCCAAAAAAAAGCGCATATGACCACGTTCACTCCCCCGAAGGCGCGATGCAACTCCCCCGCCCTCTTCTTGCACGCGCCCCTCACCCGCGCAGCGGCGCTGACCACTCGTTCCAGGGTGCCCGGCAGCTCCGCGGACATCATGCTCACCTGGAAATGATGAACACAGATCATGTTCCTTATTCTTTGTGCGCTGAGCTATGCTCATTCCCCCCGCAGTCCTTGCAAACATGGTGACACATGGGACGCGCGAGAGGATGGCCAGACTTTGCCATGAGAGCGCCGTTACATGTGACGAGGGGCCCGAACGACTCACGCCACGTGAAGCCCGAAGGCCCACGCCAAGACGAGGGGCCCGAACGACTCGCACGACCAGGCGCTCGAACGACTCGCACCAGGAGGAGGGGCCCGCACAACTCACACAAGGACGAGGGCCTCCAGCGACTCACACCACGAGGAGCCCGAACGCCTCACGCCAGGACGAGGGGCCCGAACGACTCACACCAGGCCGAGGAACCCCAACGACCCACGCACGAGGAGACCCGAACGACTCACACCACGTCGAAGGCAACGAACGATGTACTCCATGGAGTGACTCGTTCGGTGCTCTCGGGACCTCGTCGATGATGATCACGCGCAAGGCCCCGCACTTCATGGACTGCTTGTGCCTGTCGCCCGGGGCGCCGCTCCAGTGGCGCGCCGTGTGGCCGTCGATCTGCGCCGCCATGTCATTTTGAAACGCCAAGCGCACGAACTGAACGCCGTGCTCCCAACCGAGACCTTCCTCCATTAAGTACCGCATCCAGCCAATGACGGCACTTTTTCCGGTGCCCGGAAATCCGTGCACTACGTCCAGCAGAGGCCCCTCGGAATTCTGGTTCACGCTGCCCTGCTGCTTCTCCAGCCACTCAATCTTCAAACGTCGAACAAAGTGTTCGAGAAACTGGCGCTGTTTCTCGTTCGGGATCTTCGAGCTGGCCAATATGGAAGCAAACGCTTTGTCGACGCTGGTGAAGCCATTCCCTGCAGGGTTGAGCGAAGCAGCAGCATATCGCTTCTCGTCGAAGGGAGCATCGTGTGCCTTCTGGCTCGTGCCACTTGCGGATACGAAGCTGCGAGGTGGTCCTGGTGCGCTTCCTCGAAGATATGTCCCGGACACGCACGGTCTCCAGCCTCGACGCCAGAGGGTTCCGTCTTCCACGCTCGCTTTCCGATGCGGTGGCTTTGTTCATGCTCGTGCACTCGGGCACTTTTCTTCGCTCGGCTGTTCTCCGAAGGTTTCACCTTCGCTTTCGCCGAGGCGGTCCACTTCTCGCCGAGGCTGTCCTCTTCTTTAGCCGATTGGAGCAGTTGTTGAAACTTTCCACCAGGGAGGCTCAGCGGAGGCATATCTTGCTCTTCCTCCGACGCATATGCCTCGCTCTGATCATCTGCCGCCTTGCCAAACGACGCCATCGTATTCAGCAGGAAACTCTGGATGAGTTTCGTCGCTGCCTGGCTGACCGCGTTCCCGCGCACGTACTCGTCCCAAGCGGTCTTCCAGGATGCGCTGTCCAACGTCGACGGCGTCCCTGCTGAGGCTGTCTTCTTGGTCAGCCTACACGAAGCTCGAACTTGGGGCGACTGGTGCTGGGCCTCCTGCCAATGCCGCAGTACCGTTAACTCCATCCCCAACATACTCAGGTGAGGCACAGTCACGTCTCCTCTATAGAGCGTCCAGGGGCGGAAAAATAAACTGCAATACTGAGCGTTGTACGTAGAACTTTTGTGTACGCTGGGCATGGGCAAGCCTTCGATGACCACCACGTCCGGCCTCGCTTTCCTGACCAGAACGCATGAGTGGCAGAAGACACCTGCGTCCTGCGGAAACACGAAATACTCGTCGGCCTCGGGTGTCACTGCTATGTAATGCTCTCCAGGCTTGGCGGCGACGTCCCCATCTTTGTACTGCTTGCTCCTGATTAATTGTTGACCTCCTTTCGGGGAGACGTGAGACCCGGGCGCGGGGGGCTCGGAAATCCCCCACGAGGTCGCCAAACAAATCACGAGGCCGAGCCTGCATTTTGACGAGGCCTCCCGCTGCAGACATCCCGCAAAACTCCCCCTCGTCAAAATCTGAATCGCGGTCGTCAAAAAACGATGCCGAGCCCGAGTCCTGGCAAACCCGGGTCTTGCGCCCCCCCGAACCTTTTGTCCACGCAGTTCGTGCTGGCTGGTTGCGGTTCAAGTAGTGCGTCGGAACCAGCAGTGGTTCGCACCTCCACCGCCGCAAGAACTCGCACGCGGACAACAACTTCCAAGGGTGCTCCAAGGGGCGATATGCGTAGGCGTCGAAGTCGTTTACTCTCGACCGGTCCGTCCGCATGTTCGGTTTGCGAGCCGGCGGGACGTGCGTCGTCGCGCTGGTGTCCTTCATTTGCGACGAATTCTGGGACGTCTCCAACCTGTTCATCCACGACCGCCCATCGATCGCCTGCGAGCCAAACGTTCGGATGCACTCTGCCTTCAGAACGTCCCTCAGGTCCAGATTGCAGCGCGGGTTGCAGACTTCCACGGCGCCGCGGTACGTGCTGTTCATCTCGAGTTCCGTTATCAGCCTCCCGCTGCTTGCTCTGAGCTGCGCCGCTGTGCCCCTGCCCTGTATCTTCGCCCTCAAGGTAAACAGCTTGTCCACGCATTTCTTGGTCTCCAACGTGCCCGCGGGCTGTCGCTTGCCAATGTATCCCCCGAAATATCCATTCGTCACCACCTGCGTGCGCTGAGTTGCTCGAGTGGCTCTCCCCAGACTCTGCTTCTTCATGATGCATCGTCTCTTCCTGCAGCAAGTCTCATGCGTTTGCTCGACGATCGGCAGTCGGTCATTTGGTTTCACGCCGCTGTTGCTCCCTGCAAAAAAAAGCGACGCACAGGCCCGGCACGCACCCGTTCAGCCACTCCTCATTGCGCAATCCGAGAGTTCGCCCCGGCCAGTTTCGGACCCCGCTCGTGCGCAGCGTGAACTTCTTGGCAATGCCCTTGCAAACCAGCAGCGGCGCCGTCACCCACTCGGGGGGCACCCTGTTGGTCCACGGCGCCTCGTGCTTGCACTCTCTCTTGTTCTTCTTGGAAGCGCAGGCGTTGGGCGCCAAACGCTTCTCCTGCTTGGTCTTCGAATCCATCTTCAGTCGATGTATGTGGTGCTGGCGCCGACACATGAAATACTGCATAGCGCCCTTGAACTTCTCCTTGAAGGTGGCGTCGTCGCAGTTCAGGCCGAGCTCCTGAGCTTCCCCTGGAGCCCCCTGCGCGGACGAGCCCACTCCGGCTCTCGCGTCATCATGCAAGAACCGAGGCAATCGGCCCAATTTGAACTCCCCCCATGCTGGCGATCCAGAGCATTCGGACGACTCCGAGTATGTCGGGAAGTTCTGCTCCAGCGAAGTTCTCTCTCTAGCAAATTGGTCCACGTCGGGACATCTCTCGCAGCAGATTTGCCCGAGGACGCATTCACGAGACCTTCCTCGATTTTCTGGGCGATATCCTTCAGCGTGGCGAACTGGTGCAGGCGCTGAGCGAACATAAAAAAATGATAATGCAGCCCCCTCTGTCGTTTTCTGAGCCTCCACGGCGCCGAACAAAGCGTCCACGCGCCCTGCAATGCCTCCCATGGCTTCAGCGTTGCTGCCGAGGGCGTCCTGGCACGGCGATCCAGATTCAGAGCACTGCGGACAGCGAGGGCGCATGCGCACTCCGAGCATCGTCGCCGGAACCGTGCGGATCTGCACGAAGAATGCGTTGGAGGCGGCCAAGGGGTCCTCTGCGAGGAACAAGCGACGCGTGTCATATCCAGGAATGTTCACCTCAAACGCGTCCTCTGGCGACGGCTCCAGGCTCGGCGAATCGCTCTTTGCCCACTTCTGCCTTCTGCTCTCGCCTGCAACGAAAGGATCGTCCTGGCGGTATCTGCTGAGCCTGAGCGCTAGATAATTATGCCGCTCTCCAGGGGAAATAATACAGAATATGTCATTCCCGTAATTGACGTCAGCCCATATCCCCAAGTGCCCAATCTTCGCCCGAATCTCCTGCGTGCCCGGAATGGCGCGGCATCGAAAGCGGAAGTCAGCCAAGAGTCGCCGCTGCAGGTTGCCGAGACCGACTGCAAAAATCCGCCGACCCCTTGTGGGTCTCTAGGCGTGTGAGATAGTTCCCCCTTCCGAACCCCTCCCTGGGACCCCAAACCGGAGATTCGACCCCCCCCCCTGGGCCCACGACGAGCGCGTCGCGGGGCTCCTCTGGGCCCAAAAGGGGATCAAGACGGGCCAAGAAGGCCCCAAGACTCCTCCAAGACGGCTCGCGAGAGCTCCGAGGCGCCAGACGAGCGCTCCCAGACGCCCAAGATGGCCCCAGGACGAGCTTAGAGGCCCCCAAGGCGGCCCAAGAGGTCCCCAAGAGCAGTCCTCAGAAGAACCGCGGCGCCGAAAATCGTCAAATTCCTGTGGGACAACGTACACTTAGATCGTGCACTACTTGTCCGCCTTCGCGGCGTTGAAGACGGTCCCAGAGCGCCCCAGTGCCGCCCCAAGAGGCTCCCAAGAGGCGCCCAAGTCGGCCAAAGAGGGCGCCAAGACGGCCCAAGAGGCCCCCAAGCCAGCCCAAGAGGGCCCCAAGACGGCCCCAAAAGGCGCCCAAGAGGGTGAGCCCGAACCGACAATCCGAGCCTTCCGCCCCAAAACGGCCCCGGAAAGGCCCCAAGAGGCCCGAAGAGGCCCCCGGGACGCCCACAAGAGGCCCCGCGAGGCCCCCAAAAGGCACCAAAACAACCTCGAAACGGCCCCCACCAAGAAATATACGGGCCCCAAGAAATATTGGGCATCTCCAGAACGATGCCAAGATTGCATTAGCGTCCTTTCTTTCCCGATGGGCCCCCCGGGGCGTCGAGGTGACCCCGAACGGATTCCACGTAGCCCCAAAAAAGGTCATTATGAGCCCCGTGCACGACTCCCCAGCCCGATTCAAGCGAGCCAGCAACCGCCAATATGAGGGGTCGGCGGATGTGGCGTAAGCCTATAGAATGAGCTCACTGGCATCATTGTTGATATTGCGGCGTCTGCCTTCGGGTAACGTGTAGTAACCCTTTTCGAGCTTCTGCAGTAAATCCGCAGCGGCTACGGCAACGTCGGTCTCCGTGCTCTCGGCGCTTTGGCCTTGCAACCGTTCCCCTCGCTTGATGCCCAGGCTCGCTCCGAGATCGACGCTCTCGAACATATAGGTTCCACAAGGCTGGCGCGAAGCCCCAAGTGCGTCGGAACTGGCCCTCTATCCGCTGCGGCAAACCGCGCGTGAGGTCAAACAACCTCACCGTGGTCGCTGGCCCAATCGCAAAATGAGCGCGCGGTAGTTTCCGCTGGGCTACGCCCGCTGACGGGTCGAGCCAACTGCGCAGAAGCCCGCGAGGAGTTGGGAGATCTCTCGTCTCTGGTCGACGCCAACGAGGTTGGTTCGGGTCGTCGTGTCCGCCAACAGCACGCGGCAGCGTGAAAGGAAACGCCATGCCCAGGTACCAGGCGGCATGCTGGTTGGTCAGGTCCGTCCCGCTCTGGATGTTGACATCGCCGAACCTTGCAAACACGGACTTGTAATTCTCAGATATGTTCGACTGGGCTCTGGTGCTCCGCTCAGCGACGATATAGGACGGGCTCAACGAAGATACGAAATCCTGTACCGGTTTTGCCGGCTCTGGAGGCGCCGCCACTTTGTCTTGAACGATGGAGCCTTTGGCCCCGTCTAGCTGTTGTACCGCATCCTGCACTGCCTGCGGGATGAACTTCGCCTCCCCGTATTTATATGCGTATTTCTGAGAGTACTTTTCGTGGAGGCGGGTTGCCACTTTGTCGAATGAGTTCAGGCCGTTGTTGCCATAACCTGGATAGCCGCTGCCGCGCATGATCTCGATCAACTTTTGCATTACAGGAATGCGTAACGTGAGCCCTTTCAGGTGCTGCGCCAGGTCTTTGCTGCCCCCCTTGATGCGCACGTTCACCAGCATCGCCAACGTCTCCTCCGAATGTGGCACACCGAGAGCATCCTGCAGCAACCTCAGCCGGTCCCCGTGGATCTCTTCGGCGTGCTGAGACGCTTCGCGACAACATCTCTCGATGTCGTCCCACGGCATGGAAAAGCTGAAGAGATTGCCCTTCTCAAGGCCCCGTAGACCCGGACACGCTGGACCCGGACGCCCAACGCCCCTCGAAACCAGATTTTCCAGACGGCGGCACGAACGAAATACTGCACTGCTGCATTTCGAGAATAAACCCGACCACAGGCCTCAAAAGCCTGCAAGACCCCTCTAAACCCAGACACAAACCCGAGTCCTGCAGTGCAGCAGACACGACTTGCACGGGTGCTGGAAAAACGTTTTGAGGGGGCCGCGTTCCTCGTCCTTCTTAGCGAAACCAGTGATTTTACGAAGGTTTCGGGCTGATTTTGTCCTTCTCAGGGGTCAGCGCTTGCTAGCGCTTCTGAAGAGATCGCCAGAGACCCCAAGATAGCCCCAAGAGGCTCCCAGGAGGCTCCCAAGAGGCCTCCAGGAGACCCCCAAAAGGCCCCCCAGAGGCCCCTAGAGGTCCCCTCGAGGCTCCCAAGAGGCCCCCAAGAGGCCCCAAGAGGCTCCAAGAGGCCCCCAAGACGCCCCCAAGAGGCCCCCAAGAGGCCCCCCAGACGCCCCAAGAGCTCCAAGAGGCCCCCAACACGCCCAACGAGGAGCCCGAACGACTCGCACCAAAACGAAAGACCCCAACGACTCACACCGCGAGGAGCCCGAACGAGTCACACCACAAGGAAGGGCCCGAACGCCTCACACCAAGACGAGGCGCCCGAACGACTCACACCACGAGGACCCCGAACGACTCACACCAGGACGAGGGGCCCGAACGACTCCCACCACGAGGAACTCGAACGACTCACACACAAGGAGGGGCCCGAACGACGCACACCAGGGCGAGGGGCCCGAACGACTCACACCACAAGGAGCCCCAACGACTCACATACAATGCGGGGCCCGAACCACTCACCCCAGGACGAGGGGCCCCAACGACTCACACCACGAGGAGCCCGAACAACTTACACACAAGGAGGGGCCCGAGCGACGCACACCAGGACGAGCGGTCCGAACGACTCACACCACGAGGGGCCCGAACGACTCACACGCAAGGGGGCGCCCGAAGGACTCACGCCAGGACGAGGGGCCCGAACGACTCACACCATGAGGAGCCCGAAGGACTCACACACAAGGAGGGGCCCGAACGACGCGCACCACGAGGAGCCCCAACGACTCACATACAATGCGGGGCCCGAACCACTCACCCCAGGACGAGGGGCCCAAACGACTCACACCACGGGAAGCCCGAACAACTTGCACACAAGGAGGGGCCCGATCGACGCACGCCAGGACGAGCGGTCCGAACGACTCACACAGTCGAAAACGCACTGGTAAGCCAAGATATATGTTCCGCCTTAGGCGCTCCCATATCCCAGGCTTTGGCTCATACCGCATGAGCAAGAGAGCAAAATGAAGCATGGGATCTGGAGTAAAGGATAGAAGGGGCATCTTCAATAGAAAGGTCTTTTCCGATCTCAGATGCGAGTAGTGCGCCTCGGTGAGGCACAATCACATGTTCGGCCGGGCCCGGCTTGAGCCAGGCACGGCAGCGGTGCATGCTCGATTTACATCTCGCCTTTAACCCTCTCCGTTTAAAGTTGGAGGGGGAGGAGACGAGCAAGCACCGAATTTCTACATTACGCGGAAAAAACAGTGCTAGGCAACGGCGGCTGCCTACAAGGCAAGGGCGCGCGAGTAGCCTCGCTACCGGCGAGTTTCCTCGCTACTACAGCGCACCTGCGTGCGGGTTTCCCCGCTAACTCGGGAGGCAGGGCCGTCCTGAGACGACCTGCCCGCCCTATACGGAGTATGTTTCTTCAGCTCGTGCTTGAAGGTTGCTGACCGGCCATTACCTGTAGGAGCAACGCGCGGTCAATACTACCTTTGGTATGACCATCGGCAGTCATATCCCGCGTGTCACACCATTGGACGTTTTCAACGATTCCGCGCTCCATCATCTGGCGGATCCAGCTGATGTGCCCAAGCAGAGTGCATTCTGTGGGCTTCTTCGGATCTTTGCTAGACAAAGACTTGAAGACAGACTCGGCATCAATAGTCATAGTGACTTTGATACATAGACCACCCAGTTCCAATATGTTCTTCAACTGTGTGGGGGTCAATGGTCCCGAGTGTAGCTCGTGGAGCGTTACAATGGTCGGGTAGCAGTCTTCCAAGTTGTGGGCTGCTGCCAGTGCTTCCGCAGAGTAGCTCGAACGCACCTGCAGTCGATGAGACTTGCAGTATGCGTCCACCAGGTGCACGACGGGTTTCCCCGCTTGCGTGTGGCCACGCCTCAGCAGGTTAGCCCCGTGGATACCGTAGCCTTTGACTTCGTCGTCTTCATCTCGATTGAGACGACGATAGCCAGAATCGCTATGCAGGTCGACCTCTCCTGTTGGAGTCATAGCTTGATACACGATCTTCTTCGGACCTGCCTGCAATTTCCTGGTAACCACGTTCAGTCGTCGTACCTGGATGTTTGTCGGTTCCTGGATACGCTGCAGTGAAACAACATAGACCATCAGCCATACCTGCGTGATCAACGCATAGGCTAGAGCGCCACGAAGACTGACGAACATATGAGAAATCGTCTTTGTCGATTTGCTCTCAGGATCAGCGCCTGTGAGCTCTGGATGTGTGATAGGACGAAGTTGTTTGATGTATTCGTCCTGATCAAGAGTGACGCTCCCATCATCGGTCTTGTTGTACCGAACGGCACAATTTGTGTATGTGTGCTTGTTCAGTTTGCACTTTCCAAACGTATTTTCAACACATTTGACGTACTTGTCAATGGAATCTTCCTTCCCAGTCATATTGATGTCATCAACGTGTTTGGCTGTCAAGAGGTTTGAACTCATCTCGAACTCTTCATCGTACGAAGTAGGCTGTCGTCCAAAGCTCCCGGTGATGGACCTGAGCTTCAGCGAGAACGCCCTGGGAGCATCCTTCGTGCCAGTCCCCGGCTTGAGGCACCGAAGACAATGCTTTGATTCGTCATATGACTCAAAGCCTGGCAATGTGCGAAGGACAGCTGCTGACCCAGGAGGTACTGTGAAGCACACCACACGCTCTTTCTCGCCAGTTGCCGCGGCGAGCTCGCCATAGGTCAGTCCCTTCAAGAAAGCCATGTTGATGTCCAGGGAAGCGATGATCCAAGCTTTGTTGCATGCAGCAGAACTTGCGAGCAATCTCTGGTTTGACCTCCTTGCCGTGCCAGAGAAGGTTTCGACATCGATGGCTTCAATGTCCATGAAGCCACGAAGTACCAAGCGTAACCTGATCGTCCGTTCCATTTCGCCCTTCTCGTTCTTGACAAACTTCCATTTGTATACATAGCGTGAAATCATGATGTTCGACGCTTTGCTCAAGTCAGTCATCTGGAAGCATTTGTTGTCAAGCCAAGTCTTCAATTCTGTGTAAAAGGCTTTGGAAACTTTGACCGGATTCGCTTGAATGTCGGCCTTCGTGAGTAGGTCGTTTTCTTTGACGACCACGGCACGTTTGGAGGCAACACTAACATATACTCGCATAGTTGTGACGCTGCTGTCATCCAACAATCGGTGTTGTTGCTCGGACAGGACGACTTTGGACATGTCTGCTGTGAAGCAAAGCTCGATGTACTTCCCGTGCTCGTCGGAGTCCAGATCATAGTGGCTGTCCGGATCAGTGGAGCACAAAGGGACGTAGTAAGAGGTGTCCATGTCGTATCCTGGCGGGTGACCCCGCACCGGCAAGTGGCCTTGCACATCTTCACAGGTCGTAGAGACCAACACGCACTGTGAGTCTGTCATGTATGTCGGAACTGTGTGCATGACTTCTTCTGTGTCAGCTTCAAGGAGTGTTCTGTCATCCATCAGTTCAGCATACCATGACTCCAAGACAAAGACATCCAGATCCTCTTCTGTTTCCTCTATGATGGTCGGGAGCCGACCATCATTCGCCGCAGGAGGCTGCTCAGGAGCAGCTGCTGGAGGTGGCTCGCTTGGTGGTGAACCATCAGCGAGTTCCTCAAACTTAGTGAGGTCTCGGTCGAATCCAGCAAGCGGCTTCTTGGATTTAAGACACTGGATGATGCGTGAATGTGTAGACCCTGTGATGTCGTAGATGTTCAAGGCAGTGCCATCAGCTTCATAATAATGAAGGCCAGGGGTCAGATCGTTATCATAGTGCACTAGTGTACAGCTGTCTGCATATGGTGCAGCAGGCAACTTAGTCAGGCTCTTAGCAAGTCGTACAGCAACCACGTTTTCAATGAGAAAATAGTTGCGAATGAGATATTGAAGAGCCAAGTGCACCTTAGGCGAAAACCGGCTCGCAGCAGTCATCTGCAGTCGGCCCTGTTTTGCTGGTAGGTATCCGAAAGTCATAGCGGGTTTCCCCGCTGGCAGACCGGCAATAAAGGCCAATACTGTCCGAAGGGCCGTATTGTCCGATCCTATCTCGCGGACCATCAGTGCTTCGATGTACAGCGTATGTCGTGAGTCAGGATACTGTACTCGCACTTCGCGATTGCCGACCTTCACGATGACCTGGCCTCGGTCAGGTTCGTTGCGGATGACCGGGTATGGACCACTCCATCCACCCCAGTCGTCTTTCGTGGTGGTCGGGCGATGATAGTCCACGAGATATCCCTCTTTGTAGTGAAATTCACCCGTAGCAGTAGCCTTCGTACGAAGAGCCCTGTTCGTCTTGGCAACCGCAGTGGCCTGCGTGATTGCCTCCAGACTAACCCTCCTGATTGTCTCTTCCTTTGAGTGATCTGATGATTCAGCGGACTGATCATGATCCAGGACAGGGAAATCGGGAAGCATAGCTGGCTGTCTGCCATACAGCGCATTATACGGAGACACTTCGTTGTAGAAGGTAAATGCGTTGCTGGCAAACAAGGCTTCATGTAAGAGACGAGTGAAATTCAGAGGGATGTTCAATATATTCAGTTCTTCTCCCATCACGTGTATGAGGTGTCGCAGGATGCCGTTCCTAGCTTCGATAGTCGTGGCGTGCTGGCCACGCGCTCGGATACGAAGCTCTGTTCCCTTGGATTTAAGGATGGCCTTTGCTGCATCGTTATTCGGCGCTCCTTCCCCATCGGAGTATAGGATATTAGCAGGGCCATGTTGCATCCAAGTTGTGTGATAGACATCGAGAACAGCGTGCATAGTCTTATCAGGAATCTCTGTGCCAGCTGCCCAGCGAATACAACGGTCGATGATGTGAAAAAAACAATGTGTTCCTGTTTGTAAAAGAAAAGATCACATTCGACTTCCTCGTTGAAGCGTCCTGGCAGTGACACAGAAGGCATCACCGTGTTGCCTGGTTTCTCCCAGGCACGACATTCTCTACACGAGTCGCAAATGCCTTTGATCAGACTCAAACGGGTTTCACCCAGACCAACCTTAGCTAGAATCATCCGCATCTTTGGTTCCTTGGCATGAAACCATCTCAAGTGAAGCTTGCGGAGTTATCGCTGCACTGCAGCTGGGTCAAAACTGCGCAGGTTTTGAATGCTGAGCTGAACGTCGAAGCGAGTCCAATCAGGAAGCCGTGGCCTTGGCCTCGGCTCTGCATGAGGCTGCGGCGGCGGTGGAGGATCACCTCCCTCCATGCGTCCGCGCCTCGCTGCCACTTGCGGCAGTCTGCGGTGATCGTCAGAGCTGCCAGCGCCAGTGGTGTCACCATAAGCCCCCTTGGCCTTGGTGATGTCATGGCTGCTGGCGCCTGCGGTTGGATCGCCCTCACCAGGCCGTGGCGGCCTAGGCGCGCGTATGCGCGCTTTCGCGGCCGGCGCCGCGTTTGCGGCTGGAGCCGCTTCCGCGGCTGGCGCCGCAGGAGCGGCTTGCCCCGCTGGGCGCGGCTGACCAAAGTTATCTGGCAGCTTCCATTTTTCGGCGAATCTGCATTGGCCAGATATCTTGGTATGGTGAGGATTGCTCTTCTGATATTCCTTCTTACAGCTTGGACAGTCCCAGTAGTATGGTTCAACATCATACCATCGACACATATTCGGATTCCTGCTGTGCCTTGGCGATTGTTTGTAGTTGTTGTCTGCGCAGCCAGGGCACCCGAGACCGCCAGATGGTGGTCGCAGGATTTCTCCGTTTGAGTGTCTCTGGATTGTTGGGTCGTCCAAGTCGTAGCCAACACTGTTTGTTACGAGCGCGCAACTGCGTTCGCGATTCGCGAATGGATCGCGACCGTAAGCAAACAGATCTTTGGCGATTTGCACCGCATCAACGATCAGTGACTGCATTATGTAGGTATACTGTGCCGCCCTTGCTATTTCTTTGTTGCAAGCATTGGCGTGCACATGATTACCTGGACAACGCTTGCCTCTGAAAGGTGCCAACAACTCTTCTTTGTTTGCCATCATTTGTGTTGGCTTGCGAATGTATTGTCCAAACGAATCTTTGAGACCAGTCGTGCATTGATCAATAATCGTTTGGCAAGTGACCTTGCGTTGTGCCAGTTCCTTCCATGGTTGGATCTCATCTACCCACGTGCCCATTGGTTGTTCCCTGAGAAAGAAACGTCTTAGGTCGTCTTGTAATAGAGCGACTGTTCCGCAGAACGTGATGTGAGGCAGGTCCTCTTTGTGGTGTTTAAGCCACGTATCATGATTGACCTGTGCATTGAAGTATGAAGGAAGTCCAGTAGTTCTGCAGCTTGGCTGCAAAATCGTGATCTTGACAAAGCAAGTCTTGAGGTAGTGAAGGACTGCTCTTTGTACTTCCGAGTTTCCAAGGTCAACCATAGATATCTTGTCAAGGTTCCCGCCCGACGAGAGTCCCCTCTTGAAGGCTAATATGGATATACCACCCTTGCCCCCACATAATTCAAGCATGTCCACTTGATTGTTTCTGCCGTAGCATAGTGACTGGACCACCGAGAAGACATCAGCATGTGAGTCAGCGGGTTGCCCCGCCGGTAGCATCATGAAGATGTCCTCTGATTTGCTGTCCGAGTCCGAGTCGTCGAGAGGAACGTCGTTGAAATATGCGGAGCAGTCAAGCCCTTTGAAGTCCTCTCCACAATCGTCGCTACCGTCTTCCACTTTCTTCGGGATTTTCTTCGGTTTGATGCCAGCCTCTTTGTCAGCTTTCTGCTTTTCTTTCTGTTTTATCCTGGCATCAGTGGGCAGCGCGGTTTCCGCGGAGAAATCCGCTGCGGAAGGATCCGCTGTTAAATCAGGAAATGGCGGAATTTCAGAAAAGTTGGTGGGTCGCGTTTGGCAGCGCTCAGTCGAATGGGGAGGAGACCGATCGTCATCGACGATCGTCACACGCTTTGGGCGTGGCCTTCGCGACTCACCGTCGCCGTGAAGGACTGGAGCCGGAGGCTCCCAGTACAACCGAACACTGATGTTTGTAACCCCATCAGGTAATGGAGCTACATAATTGTACCCAGTCGGCTGATCCTGGATTTTGATATCTTGAACGATCTCATTCGTGTCCAGGTCGGTCGTGACTCTACGAACATCATGGTCCCATTGAGGGCCCTTTTGTGGACATTGAACGTAGTGTCTTACCTTTTTGTCAACGCGCGTACACGCACTGAGGTGTACCGCGCGCCGCTCATTCCTAATCATGTTGGCTTTATTGAGTTGATCAAGGAAGCGCGCAGTGATGATAGCCAAGGTTTTATGCCGGAACTCGGCACGTTGCTGATCTTGGCCATGCCAATCCAAATCCTGTTCTTTGTGTGAGCCACAAGTACATATCCATAAGTTTAGCGGTATATGAGGACAATATGTAGCAACTTGTATATAAGAACCACTGGGATATTTACTGGAACGACCAAACTTGATACCGAAATGACAAAGTCTCATTCGTATGATGCTCAGCTTCAAATCTTCGATAACATTTTTGATCGGACCCTGTTTCCAGAAATACCCGGGTGGCCCCAGGATGACAATCTGCATTCTCACAGCACGCGCTTTGATCAGGAGATTTTGTATACGTTGATACTGGGGTCACGCCCTTTTTCCTGGAGTACGAACGTACCAATCAGAGGGTGTGGCCACCCACAACATATTATAGTCTCCTGCCAACAAGTTTCCCAAATACTGCGTTCCAGTTGAAGTCATTACCTCATTATGGGTAATCCGGTCACATATATAGCCACGGGTTCGGAATTCAGCGCAAGCTGTGCGAATATCTTCGATGACGAGACATATTGAATGATATTTTTCCTCTCGGGCCTCAGCGCGGCCAACGTATGTAGCGAGGAGGCCGGTATTCGGCTTCTCTTCGCAAGCGAGCGCCGCCGGCGCGCCCGCCTGCCCCCGTCAGCGGCTGTCGTGAGACCAAGTTGCCGCTTGACTCGGAGGCGTGCTGTTCGCGGATGGCTCCGCAGGAGTCGCTGGTGTGGCCACGCTCGCAGACAGACTCGGCGGGTTGTTCTCAGAGATGTCAAAGTATTCCGTCCGATCCGTAGCGTGACCCACGATCTCCGCTCTCTCACCTCGCTGGGTGATGGCTTCGAGAGTGTCCATCAGCTCGCGGTTCGTCATCCCGCGGACGTCCTCAGACGACAGCAGGCGGGTTGGCCCCGCAGAGTCCGACGAACCTCCGCCCGTGTAGCTTGGTGGTGGTGGCGGCGACGCGGGCGGCCCCGCTGGATGCAGAGGGGTAAACTCCTCAGGCGTCCATTTGCTCACCGCCTCCTGGACTGCCCAGAAAATCTTGGACTTCAGGGCGGCCTTCATGTGTGGCCGTATCATCGCCGCGTTCTCAGGAGGTGGGTGCCAAGTCCCTTCGGGACACTGTCGGCCCTCCCACCAGCTGTTCAGCGTCCTGTTCACGATCAAACGGGTCGTGTCCTCCAGGAGCTGCTTGTCGATATACGGCTGGACGATGTACGTATCGGTCGTGAAGGTCAATGTCCAGCTGTTGGTAGATGTACGAACGAAGTCCTCGTGCCTATTCGGATTGGCGAACTGTCCCGTCGCGGGTGGCCCCGCTGACGCGTCGGCGGGTGGCCCCGCCGCAGCGGGTGGACCCGCACTGGCGGGGTCCTCTTCGTTCTCCGTCTCGGTGTAGCCATCTCGACTGCTGCGGATCGTGAAGGTGTTCGTGACCGTGTGGCTCTTGGCCCCATCGTACAGCCCGCAGGGAATCGCGAGATGTCCTGAGGGAGTCTTCTTCGCCTTCAGGACCTTGGCGCCTCTTCCCAGCTTCAGGGTGTAGTCGCCGCTGGGGAAGATGACCTTCTGGTAGCCCGGCCACAACACTATGATCGTATCACGTGCCTCCATGGCCCCTAGGCCCCAGAAAGCCGGGAGATTGGCGCCCGAGCCTTCTGCGATGTTGGAGGCATACTCCTCAATGCGGGGGCTCGCCTCGTTGGCGCACTGTACCCCGATCTTGAAGTTGCCCATCTTCCGACATATCGCAGCGCCCCCCCCCAACACCATTGATGTAGAGGGTCTTGCTCAGGGTGCAGATGGCAGGTCGGTAGTTGAACCTGGCCATTATCTCCTGGAAGGTCCGCGCCGCGTTGGATCCAATGATGTTCACATTAGAACCAATGTCCAGCATGAACGAGATACAGGGCATGCCATCTTCATCAGGAAAGAATGTCCCATTGCGCGCTGCAAGAGCGACCTGTACGCCAGTGTGGTCGTTGGTGTGGTACGCGATCTGCGATCCGAGCGCACCCCTCAACAGGCGCTGCTCAAGAACCCGCTGAGTCATGGTCAGCTCGGTGCACCACATCTGCTCGTGCTGGCGGCGCTCCTCCACAGTAATCGGTTCCTGCTGGAGGACCCAAATAGTTTGCAGATAGCGTGGACATCCATTCGCCTCTTGGTGGCAGCGTGTCAGTATCGTCACGCACGTAGGTCAGCCCTTCTGTGTCGATCATGAATGTGGAATGGAACTGGGCTGCCTCTGCGCTCTCAGCGCTTGCCCGGCTTCTGGCGCTGACCGGGGTTGCCACTCGAGAGGTCCTGGTCGATCCAGTTGGCCTCCGAATCCCGCCTCCGTTCCTGCAACTTCGCCTGATGTTAGCCTCCGTGTTCCTCAAGAAACCTGGGTTTGGAGGTCCGTTAGCGGGTGGCCCCGCTTGAGCAGCGGGAGCCGCTTCAGCGGGTGGCCCCGCAGCTGGGGGGCTCTTGCGCTCGGAGCGTGGGCAAGACCGGCATCTGAATGCCTTGTTCTGGCGCTGGCCAGGGGTATGCCTGTGCAGCTGGGGCACGTGCGGATGGCTCCGCCGATCGTGCGGCTCGAGCCTCCAATGCCTCCACTGCTTCGCGTAACCGACGCATCTCGCGGGCATCTGCAACGTACCTCTCCTGCTGGCGCGCTTGGTCCGACTCCGCATCGCGCTGTCCAGCATACGGGAAGTGTGCTATCACTATGCCCGGTCCACGGCATACGTCACAGGGGGCCTCATTCGGCGCACCTGGCCGCTGATTGCGGACATGCTGCTGTGCAACACGGTCCCAGCATATGTCGTGGAAGAAGTGCCCGCACGCCAGTCTCCACACTGTAGTGCCCATCTCGTGGTTGTCCATGCAGATTGGGCACTGAGTGAAGTTGTAGTCTGAGATGACTGGAGCAGGCAAGTCAGGGCGAATCCGAGCTTGGCGCTCGAACGTGGTTTCGCCCTCCTGATATGGCGTCGGTGGCGGCCGCCTTTCTGGCCGTTCAGCAGGTGGCCCCGCTTCCGCGGGTGGCCCCGCTTGGGCCTCGCGCTCAATCCTTCTCTGGATCGCGCGCTGTTGGCGCAGCCTAGAGTTGTCACGAGCCTGCTGCCTGGATGCCAGTATCGCTTGCTGCGTGTTGTGCACGTCGCGGATGTAGTCTGGCATGCTGCCCATAGCGGCTGGCGCCGCGAGACCAGCTGGCTGGACTATGGTCTCGGGGTCCGTCGGCGTGGGCATGTAGGCGTAGTGTGGCATAGACTGCGCATCGACCGCTCGTGTAAACTGCAAACGAAACATATCATTAGCTAAGTTCCGAGTGTATTCGTTCGCAGGTGGCCCCGCAATCATAGGAGTGTCATTTATCTGCGCGTAGTACTCAGGGTACATCGGCGCGTCCATGGCCGGCGCCTCTGCTGGACCGTGATTGTCCCATCCGTATATCGGGTGTGATGCTATTCCTGGAATAAACACCTGTCGATATGGATTCGTGGGATCAGCGTTTGGAGCATCTTCAAAAGTCCAACTCCAGAGAGGTCGGAAGTCGCCATGGCTTGTGACGTCTATGTTGCGGTTCCGCAACAGGCTGGGCACTCTTTCCGCTTGTTGTTGCAGAAAAGTAGCCTGTGCTCTTAAGTTAGCTGCCCGACGTTCGTAGTCTGAACCTTGCTGTCCGTCAGCGGGTGGCCCCGCTTGAGCGGGTGGCTCCGCAGGCGTTCGCCCAGCGGGTGACCCCGCAGCCGCTCCTCCTTCACTACCCCTCGGAGTGCCAAAGGGAGTGGTTGCTTGGAGTGCTGCCG
Organism: Prorocentrum cordatum; assembly: GCA_963575745.1. Taxonomy (NCBI): domain Eukaryota; class Dinophyceae; order Prorocentrales; family Prorocentraceae; genus Prorocentrum; species Prorocentrum cordatum. The sequence goes on along the minus strand of CAUYUJ010006891.1, from coordinate 1,241,823 downwards.
CGAGTGCTGGATTTCCGCGAATCGCCTGGAGTCTTTGCCACAAGCTGTTCTCGCTCGTTTCAGACGGCGGAGTCCGGAACGGCGAGCCACCATCGGAGCCGCCCATAGGGACAAACCTCGCACCTCCAGCCTGCTGCGGAGGGCGTTGTGGCTGTGGTCCTAGGGCGCCTGGTGGCCCCGCAGGAGTGCGCAGGTTCCTCTGCTGTGCGTCTTGGATACCTGCCTGCACTGCCCACGGGTCAGCACGGTATAGCTGATCGGTCAGTCCAGAAACGTCGGCTGGTGACAGGTAGCTGTTGAGGGCCTGGACCCATGTCTGCTGGTCCGGCCTCCAAGGATATGCTACTGCGGCTACTGGCGTGACCACTTGCTGCCATGAACCATCCGAGGTGTCTGCCGCGGGTGTCCCCGCTCCTGCGGGTGGCCCCGCCTCAGGCATGACCTCGTCTTCCTGGGCGTTTATCACGAGGACTGTCTGTGTGAGGTACGGTCGTGGAGCAACGTCTTGCTCGGTCATGGTCAGGTTGAATGGGCGACCGCCCGTCTTAGTCCATCCCTTTAGGTACATGGCGTGCTCGTCCATCGCACCCAGAACTCTGTTGCACATTTTAAGTGGCAAGTAGTCCTCGGAGCAAATCCTGTCCGCGGGTTGGCCCCGCTTCCGCGATTTGTCGTAAGCCAACGGATTGCACCGGGCTTCACCGACCCGATATTTTGCAATGCTCACAATCTGAAAGATATGATCGGGCGGTATGCGGCCATTGTGGCCCCGTGTCATGACGATGTCATTCGCTGACCTCCATAAAGAGAAGCCGCTGGACAACATCTTGCTGATGCTGCAGAAGATGAGCACCTCAGAGTCAGGACGGATGCCCGACTGAATCCTCGGGTCACCCGGGATGTAGGGGCAGCCGTGAACGAACTGGCGCCCCCCCTGCCCCTTAGGGTTGTCCTGTGTGAGGCATGAAAGGCCATTTTCAAGGATGCCCTTAACATGCTCCCACTGTGTCCCGTGGATAAAGAATACTGGGTCATCTGGTTCCTTCATCCATGTCGTGATGGGCTTATAGAGCGACTCTGGGCAGTGGATGCCTGGGCTGCTATGGCCGCTCGTGGCTCTGATGAAATATTGTGGCCTGTGTGCCTTTGGTCGGAATCTGGGAGGTAGCGTCATGCTATCCTCGACGCATTTCATCTGGAGCCTGCCCTTCTGCATGCCATGGTTGTCGATCATCTCGCAGCAGTTCAGCAACGCCCAATACACGTATGAGCTGTGAGGGTTGCCCTTGATAAGCACATCGCGCATGTCCTGGTAGCCTGTCCACTGATTGTCACCAGTCCAATTTGCCAGCAAGTCGTCAACAACAACCCAGCCATCGTATGGATCGAAAGTGTCAATATTTTCGAAGTATCGGCTGAATCCATCTTTCCAATACGGACCATGGCGTAGGGCTGTAGAGAACCATATTGACACCTTGGCCATTTGCCAATCGCGCGGCAGAGTCGGATCTGTGTTGATCCTCTTCATGACATTCATGAGCTCTGCCTTGTGCTGCTCGACGCGCAATGGCGGCCTGTCCCGCAACATATTGCCCACGACTTGTTGTTCACGTTCCCCTTCGTTACGGCACTCGAAGTTACGACGATCGGGGCAATCTCGAGTGACTCGTGGGTTTATGGTGCGTTTCGGGCCTTTGCCTTCAATGCCTTGCCAATATTCAATGGCTCCCAGAGGGATGTTCTTGAGAACAGACGACGCTGGTTGCCGACGTGCGGGTGGCCCCGCTGCTGCAGCTGGCGCCGCTGCGGCTGCCGAAGCAGCTCCAGCGGATGACCCCGCACCAGGGCGCGGGTGACCTTGGTCAGCCAGCGCATCGTCGGCTAGTTTCTGTCGGTTGTCAATTTCTTTGAGGGCTTTGCGGCGTTCTTCTTCTGAGGGAGTGCCTTCTGCGGGTGTCCCCGCTGCTGCAGCTGGCGCCGCTTCAGCGGGTGGCCCCGCAGAGCCCTCGTCCTCCTTACCTTTGGCGGCTGCCTCTGCCCGCACCGACCTCAACCCAGCCTCGGGCTTCGGTTGTGCTTTCAGTCGTGCCGAGCCTGGTCGTGGTGCAAGGCGCGGCTGATGCAGAGTTGGAGTCCAGCCACCTCGGAAGGCTGCCTTAGGCTGGTCGCGATCTTCGTCCTTGACGTCGCCTTGGGCAGCCGGTGGCATCGGGGCTGATGGTCCAGCAAAAGCCTTCCTCCTCTCCGTCACGGACGGGCCGGTAGGCTCTCCCGGCTCAGGGTCGTCCTTCTTGGCGATCCCTCTGGCCTTCGCACGCCCCTGCGAACCTTCGGGGCTCTTGGAAGGAGACCTCTTCTCAGGAGAAGGTGGAGGCGAGGAGTCGACCACAGGTACTGGAGGTGGTTCGATGTCTTCGTCGTCCTCTGGTGGTGGACCAGGAGGGTCTTTGGGAGGGCCTTCTGGCTGGCCATGATCATGGATGACCTGCCTCATCTGGTCGATGTTGGCACTACCTTTTATGGCCAGCTTGTACTTGCCATTTTCGTGGCGGTAAAGTACCCTCGTGCAAAACCACTTCTGCGTCGAGGAGCTGTAGTGCCAGCAAGCGCATCCATCAGGGAATGGATTCTCTGAGCCGTCTTCCGCCGCCCATTCTTCGTTCAGTTCGGTCTGTTCAGTACCGGCGGCGGATCCGGCAGCAGATGCAACAGCCATCCACTCTTCGTCCGCGGACCCAACGGCTGGCGCCGCGCCCGCGGGTGGCCCCGCACCTCCGCTGGAGTCTGCGGGTGACCCCGCCTCTTCATGGAATCGGCGGTTCCATTCTTTGAGGCGATGGTCTTTAGGAAGCTGTTCCCAATTTTCCCTGACAGTGTCAGCAACCTCCTCGGTCATAGGGACGCGATCGGTTTCGGTAATGCGCTTTCCTCCTCCAGGGACCTTCTTGTTAGGATCGTGGACGGTGCCAGCGTCATCTCCATGAGACCAGTTCCAGGGGGTCTCACCGTGATGAGGGCTCCTGGAGGGGCGGTCCATTGGACAGCCGCGCATGTGACCTTTGAAAGGCTCGCATTGACATACTTGTTTCCTGTATGTCTTGCGATCGTTGATGATATCCTGTTTCTTAGCCTTTCGGTCCCAAGCCTCCGGCGTTTTAGTATTGCCACCTTTGGTGCGTATTATGATGCCATATTCGTCCCGTTTGCAATGCTCCTTGGACCACCAGTGGCGGATCACGTCCATCGGGTAGCCGGGGTACCAATTGATGTACCACTCCGGCACGTACTGAGCGGATACACCTCTGGAGTGCCCCGTGCTGTACGGGTAGCCAGATGCATCATGTGTAGGGCGTCGTGGAGCTGAACGGCTCCTCCTGCGGGTTGGCCCCGCTGACGCACTGCCACATTCCATGGGCTTTTCATCTTCATGACGGTGCTCTGGATCTCGAGGTGGCGATGGTCGTCTGTTCTTCTTTGCATTGCGCCTGTCCTCCGAGTCCTCTGAGCTGTCCTGGACCATGAATACGTGCTGATGCGGGCTTTGGAAGTACCCGATGTCGGTCAGCTGCTCCATAGTGAGGTCGTTGAGGTCCATCTGGTCGCAGCCCTGCGTGAACTCGTCCATTGACCAAGCGGGTAGCCCCGCTGCTGCAGCTGGCGCCGCTTCAGCGGGTGGCCCCGCTAGGGCCTGGAGTGCGGTCAGCATCTGCGGTGCCGACATATCAGGATCCAGGTATGGACGCAGCCTTGCGGCCCCTGGGCGCGACAGCAGGTCGTTCAAGGTCATCTCCTGATGCGCTGGCGCACTCAGGAGCTGGATCGCTTCTGCGACCTGCTCTTGTTGCCTGTCCTCATAGTCCTCTTCGGCCTCTTCAGAGTCAGAATAAGCTGCGGGATGGCCCCGCATTTCGTCGTCAGCGCCTCCCGCTTCCGAGCCGGCTCGCGAAAGATCAGGCAGCAACGGCATGCCGATCACCTGCGGTGCCAGCGCGGCGGCGAGCTCCTCCTCGGTCGCCGGGACGGTCTCAGCTTCGGAGATCTCGTCGTCGGCGGGTGGCCCCGCTTGGGCCTCGCGCTCAGTCCTTCTCGTGACAACACTCGGCTGCGCCAACAACGCGCGATCCAGAGAAGGATTGAGCGCGAGGCCCAAGCGGGGCCACCCGCCGACGACGAGATCTCCGAAGCTGAGACCGTCCCGGCGACCGAGGAGGAGCTCGCCGCCGCGCTGGCACCGCAGGTGATCGGCATGCCGTTGCTGCCTGATCTTTCGCGAGCCGGCTCGGAAGCGGGAGGCGCTGACGACGAAATGCGGGGCCATCCCGCAGCTTATTCTGACTGAAGAGGCCGAAGAGGACTATGAGGACAGGCTCCAAGAGCAGGTCGCAGAAGCGATCCAGCTCCTGAGTGCGCCAGCACATCAGCAGATGACCATGAACGACCTGCTGTCGCGCCCAGGGGCCGCAAGGCTGCGTCCATACCTGGATCCTAATATGTCGGCACCGCAGATGCTGACCGCCTCCCAGGCCCTAGCGGGGCCACCCGCTGAAGCGGCGCCAGCTGCAGCAGCGGGGTTACCCGCTTGGTCTATGGACGAGTTCATGCAGGGCTGCGACCAGATGGACCTCAACGACCTCACTATGGAGCAGCTGACCGACATCGGGTACTTCCAAAGCCCGCACCAGCACGTATTCATGGTCCAGGACAGCTCAGAGGACTCGGAGGACAGGCGCAATGCAAAGCAGAACAGACGACCATCGCCACCTCGAGATCCAGAGCACCGTCATGAAGATGAAAAGGCCCATGGAACGTGGCAGTGCGTCAGCGGGGCCAACCCGCAGGAGGGGCCGTTCAGCTCCACGACGCCTTACACATGATGCATATGGCTACCCGTGCAGCACGGATCACGTCCATCGGGTAGCCGGGGTACCAATTGATGCACCACTCCGGCACGTACTGAGCGGATGCACCTCTGGAGTGCTCCGTGCTGTACGGGTAGCCAGATGCATCATGTGTAGGGCGTCGTGGAGCTGAACGGCTCCTCCTGCGGGTTGGCCCCGCTGACGCACTGCCACGTTCCATGGGCCTTTCATCTTCATGACGGTGCTCTGGATCTCGAGGTGGCGATGGTCGTCTGTTCTTCTTTGCATTGCGCCTGTCCTCCGAGCCCTCTGAGCTGTCCTGGACCATGAATACGTGCTGATGCGGGCTTTGGAAGTACCCGATGTCGGTCAGCTGCTCCATAGTGAGGTCGTTGAGGTCCATCTGGTCGCAGCCCTGCATGAACTCGTCCATTGACCAAGCGGGTAGCCCCGCTGCTGCAGCTGGCGCCGCTTCAGCGGGTGGCCCCGCTAGGGCCTGGAGTGCGGTCAGCATCTGCGGTGCCGACATATCAGGATCCAGGTATGGACGCAGCCTTGCGGCCCCTGGGCGCGACAGCAGGTCGTTCATGGTCATCTGCTGATGCGCTGGCGCACTCAGGAGCTGGATCGCTTTTGCGACCTGCTCTTGGAGCCTGTCCTCATAGTCCTCGTCGGCCTCTTCAGAGTCGGAATAAGCTGCGGGATGGCCCCGCATTTCGTCGTCAGCGTCTCCCGCTTCCGAGCCGGCTCGCGAAAGATCAGGCAGCAACGGCATGCCGATCACCTGCGGTGCCAGCGCGGCGGCGAGCTCCTCCTCGGTCGCCGGGACGGTCTCAGCTTCGGAGATCTCGTCGTCGGCGGGTGGCCCCGCTGGAAGACCGAACCAGGCGTTGAACGCGCCCTCGTCGACTTCGTCCCAGCCGTGGAACTCGTCGAAGAGGGTCACCGCGTACTCTTCCAGGGCTACGGTCGCATCAGCGTAGCGGGCCATCACGTAGTACGTGGAAGAGCCCGCGGCGGGAGCCGCTTCTGGATTGACGTAAAACTCGTACTCAATGTAGTCTATGTCATCCATAAAAGAGTTTTGAACCAAATGTACGGATCCCTTTCCTTCCCCTTCGGGCAATGATCGCGCAAATGCTCTGTACTACCGCATGTATGACACTTCGTAGTGTTGCCATAAGCGTCCCTAGGGTTACCCCTCCGCCCTTTTCCCTTACCAGAGGTCCGCCTGTGACCCCGACCTTTGCCTCCGATAAGAACTTCTTCAAAAACTACATCAGTTAAGGACGTGGGGAAAGCAGTGATACCCCTACCACGCATGCGGCGTCTAAGACCCCCTTTGCCACGACCCTTTCCATAGCGTTTGAAATATCGGCGTACTGCACGTCTCACTTTTCTGACCGGTTTCTTCAGAATGCGCCTCCAACGGCGTTTTGATTTGCGATAAGCCATAAAAGCGGCTTCCGCTCTTTGTTGTTCAGAAAGGTGAGTGTCATCAGCTGGATAGTCATTGCCAGCAGAGACCATACCATTGTGATCACCGTCAGAGGAGGTATCTGTGTCACTGCCAGATTCAAACGGAGAGGGTGGCTGAGACCCTTGAGCGGATGACTCCGCTTGGCCCCAGAGGGTTGTGCCCGAGGGCGGGCTTGCAGTGTAGGCGGCGCCCGGCGTGTAGTTCGACCAGGCGTTCGCCTCCGCTGCCTCTGCCGATGCCTGGCCGGTCTGCCCTAAGAGGGCAGTGGCCTCGTTGGGCATATCGGCTGAATCAGCCCAGGGACTTGGCTCGCCAGGACCAGCGGGTGTCCCCGCAGTCGTGGCGTAGACACCTGCATGTGCGTGGTGCCCTTTGAAGATGCCCGCCATGTTGCCAGGAGGGCGCTCGGCAACATGCCCGTAGTGCGTCATCCTGGTCAGCAGCCTATCATAGTCTGCTTGCGTTCTGGGCATCTGATGATTGAAGGGCTCCAGCAGGTGTTGGGCTCGTGACGCGCCAACGCCTAACGCTCTGAAAAGGATCAGCGTTAGGATCTGAAAGTTGGGGATGACAAATCCAACAGAGTTAGCCTCGTCACGGGCCATCTCGAATCGAGCTAACACTGAGTCGATTCGCTCGCCCCTTTCGACGCGAAAGTCGATAAGGGCAGTGCCAGAGTTGAGCTGGCGCTCATCTTCCAGATTTTCAAATTTGGTACTCAATAGATAAAGTATATAAGTAACTGCATCCGTTGGCTGTCCGTTGACATTTACACCATAATTGATGATCTGGGAGGGGACCTGCATGGCGATACGACGAGCAAGGCCTTGAAGACCACGTTGTAGTGCTGCAGCTTGCTGAGGTGGCGTCATATTGCCGCTCGTCACGTTTATCCATGCATGTACTTCGCGAACGTACTCGCGAAAGGGCGTAGTACCGGCTGGGTCCCAAGAAGGGCCGGTAGTACGCGTGTCGTCCATCCCCTGCCGCATGTAGCCCACAGCACATCCCATTATCACCCATAGAATGCCGAAGATAGTTATCTTGATCCAGTGCATGTGCATCTCGGCTTCGGTGATTGGTTTAGGCTGTGGTTTGTCAGGCTCGGGCGTAGTAGCCGTAAGGCGCCTGACCGGCACGGGATGCAGGTGGCCCCGCTGCGGGTAGCCCCGCAGAGTGACCACGTTCTCGATCGAGTTGCCGATTGGCATATGGTGGAAGTCGGGAGTGAAGTAGCGCAGTGAGGTAGGAGAGAGCGTCTCGAGCTCGCGGGTCGCCCCGCTAGCCCGATCGCGCACTGGCTCCGCTCCTCGCAGAGCCGGCGCAACATGGTATTCCACCGTAGTAGTAGTCCACCAAGTTGTGCCGTGGATGATGGGTATTAGAGCGAGAGCCAGCCACACGAGAGTGTAGCCAGCTCCGCCACCAAGTCGAAAACGCACTGGTCAGCCAAGATATATGTTCCGCCTTCGGCGCTCCCATATCCCAGGCTTTGGCTCATACCGCATGAGCAAGAGAGCAAGATGAAGCATGGGATCTGGGGTAAGGATAGAAGGGGCATCTTCAATAGAAAGGTCTTTTCCGATCTCAGATGCGAGTAGTGCGCCTCGGTGAGGCACAATCACATGTTCGGCCGGGCCCGGCTTGAGCCAGGCACGGCAGCGGTGCATGCTCGATTTACATCTCGCCTTTAACCCTCTCCGTTTAAAGTCACACCACGAGGAGCCCGAACGACTCACACGCAAGGGGGCGCCCGAACGACTCACACCAGGACGAGGGGCCCGAACGACTCACACCACGAGGGGCCCGAAGGACTCACACACCAGGAGGGGCCCGAACGACGCACGCCAGGACCAGGGCTCCGAACAACTCACACTACGAGGAACCCGAGCGACTCACACACACTGAGGGGCCCGAGGGACCCACGCAAGGGAGGACGAGGCCCCCAAAACGCCCCCAAGAGGCCCCCAGAGGCCCCCCAAAGGCCCCCAAGAGGCTTCCAAAAAGCCCCAAGACGCCTCTCGAGGCACCCCCGAGGCGCCCAAGAGACCACAAGGGGCCCCCCAAGGAGCCCCGAAAGCTTCCAAGAGGCCCCCAAGACGCCCACGAGGAGGCCGAACGACTCACCCCAGGACGAGAGGCCCCAGCCACTCACACCACGAGGAGCCCGAACAACTCACACACAAGGAGGGGCCCGAGCGACGCGCGCCAGGACGAACGGTTCGAACGACTCGCACCGCGAGGAGCCCGAACGACTCACACCACAAGGAAGGGCCCGAACGACTCACACCAGGACGAGGGGCCCGAACGACTCACAGAATGAGAAGCCCGAACGGCTCACGCACAAGAAAGTGCCCGAACGACGCACACCAGGACCGGGGTCCGAACGACTCACACTACGAGGAACCCGAGCGACTCACACACAGTGAGAGGCCCGAGGCGCTCACACAAGGAAGGACGAGGCCCCCAAGAGGCTCCCAAGACGCCCCCATAGGCTCCCAAAAGGCCCCCAAGAGGCCCCCAAGATGCCCCAAAACGCCGCAAGAGGCCCCCAAGAGGCCCCCAAGAGGCGCCCAAGAGTCCTCCACGAGGCCTCCAGAGCCTCCAGGACGCCCCCAAGAGGCCCGCACGAACGAAACGCGGCACTGCTGCATTTCGAGAATAAACCCGACCACAGGCCTCGAAAGCCTGCAAGACCCCTCTAAACCCGGACACAAACCCGAGTCCTGCAGTGCAGCAAGCACAACTTGCACGGGCGCTGACAAACGTGACGCTGCAGGAAAAGATGTCGTTTTCTTCGTTTTCCGTGTCCTGGTTGATCGTTGTCCTGGTCTCCGGGGGCCTGACCTTCGCCTGCGTTCTGGCTTCCGGCTTGCCGAACGGGACGTCGATCAGGTTGCCGTGCAGGGCCTCCAGGTAATATACGAACATCGTACTCCACACGGCGCAGCACGCCGCGCACTCCAGCCACGTGACGTCGTTCTCCGCAATGTATCGACTCACGTGGCCGTAGTAATGGTCGTTCGCTATGCTCATGGGGATGGCCCCGCCGTCGAGGAACGAGGATGCCGCCTCGTGATCCCTTAATTTCCCCGTGCAGTCGCGGCAAACGGGCACCTCGCAGTGCGGGCAGAGTTTCCTGCAGAACGGCGGCGTTTCCCAATCGTCCGAACGTCTGTCGGGGCGCGCGAGACATCGGACGTCCTCAGTGCACCCGAATAACTTCCCTGATCTGCCTTCGAAGCTGAACTGGACGGCCCACCGCGACACGTGGCGCCCCTGGTTTCCAACACAGGTGATCGACGGTTCACTTAACACCTGTTGTCCTCTCCACGGGTACGCCTTGCTTGACTCGGGGTCCCGATCCACGTGCCGCTTCTGCCATAGATCGAACCCGCAGTTGTTGAGCAGGGTTCCAGGGAAGTTTTTTTCAACGTCCTGGAAAGCCGCCTCTTCCCAATATTTTATCTCGACGCTGCCAGACGCGAGGGATGTGGAACTCGACTCCAGGTCAACTGGCGGGTACCCCGCGCACGTCGTGCGAAGCTGACCGCATATGAAACAGGCTAGACATTTCGTCGTCTCGTCGTTGTACCGAAGCGCGAGCAGGTTCAGGGATCGCCGAGTTGTCGACAGCCCCAACATTGGCCACCGCTCCCGCTCGGCAGCGGCCATGGCCCCGTATACGTAGTCCAAGTTCGTCATCCAGCGAATATCATCGTTGCAGATCTTACTTATCACGCTGGCATGCGTGCGATCCCTGGCGCCCCCGGCAATATGGTGCAAGAAGGCTGCCCGGTCACTCGTGCGGAAACGGCAAGGCCCACTCTGGTTGTTCTGGAAAGGACACGAGTACAAAGGCAACTTCACTCCAGTTTCCAAACCGGGAGCTGTCAAGACTGCGCCGTCAGCTGTCAGCGGCAGCGTGGGCCGTTCTCGCATGAGTTTGCGGAGTTCTCGGCAGCGGCCATCAATCACGTCCATTTCCACGGGCGCTCCACGGACCTGCTCCGCGTTGGCGCCAACTGCACAATATTGCTCCTCCGCGCCGTCGCCCCCGTCGCTTTCAGATTCCTCGCCGGCGCCTTCGCTTGACTCCGAAGCGATGCCTTTGTCTCTGTCAGTTGCCTCGACAGCTGGCGTTCCTGCGTGGCCTGGGAACTGAAACCCCAAGAAATCGAGCGCGTCCGTGACGCACTGGCTTCCTTCAGTCGCGGCAACAGCCGGCATTCCCGAGGCTGCGCCCTGGCTCTCCGCCGCATTGACGTGGTCGTCGCAACCGGCGTCACATCCACTATGAGTCTCGAAAGCCTGCTTCAGTTGCAATCCAGTGTTTCCGCCAATGCCGCGCCGCCCAGCGCGCGCCCCAGACGGCGGCGGCGGCAGCGGAGCGCACTCGTTACTCTGACCCTGCTGCTCTCGCTTGACCTCTTCCCTTGTCCTGGATCGCTCGGCCACGGCGCTCCCATCATCCTGCCGCGCCACTTGCCCCGACGCTCTATCGTTCCCGTCTCCACCGTTCCTCTCTTCGGCGGGGGGCCCTGCCGGAGCTCTGTCACTCTGGGTTCTCAGGCGCTTTGCCTCTCTGTGCCCATCATCTCCAGTGGAGCCATCGCCGCCCGGGCTTCTCCCCCGCCCAGGCAATTGCTCCTGCGGGCAAACTCGCAACCGCTCGAAGTGTGTTCGGACGGCGCCCTGTCCGCCGTCATCTCGAAGGGACGCGGCCACCACTGGAAGGCTCGGGTTTCCGACGTGTGAACGCGCGTACGTCAACTCGTGCGTCGCAGAGCAGTGCGCGAAAATGACTACATTATGCCTCTTGCAACGCGCCAGCGCAAGCAGTTCGGTGTCGCTGAGATAATAATCTGCGCACGTAGTCATGCCTTCCAGATAGGCAGGATAGACGGCATTGAAGAAATTTGCGGGCAGCCCGGCAGATTGGTAGTTGCATTCCCTGGCCTTGTCCACAGACTATGCGAAAGCCGTTATAGGTTCCAGATCGACGCCGCCGTCGAAATCGAGGCCGCCAACCACGTCGTGGATCTTACTGAAAAACAAATCGAATGAGTTCTGGAGGTATTTATCTTCAACGACACTTCTGTGCCACTCTCGAGCGCCAGCGGTTCCCGCGAACAACGCCTCGTACTTGCTCAGGCGGCGTCCTCCACGAAACTCATCGGACGCTTCTGCCGTGCACTTCTCCAACAAGCCCAGGGATCGCATCACAGGCATTATGAAGACACCATGAAAATCTCCGACGCAGAGGAAACCAAACTCTTGCATGATCCTTGTTTTCCGCTCCCTGTGCAGTTCGAGCTTTTGTAATTCTTCCCGGCGTGCCTCAACACAACACTGAGCAACGTCGAAATAGGATTCCAGCAGGCAGTGCCACGCGTGCTGACCTTCGTTGTCTCCCGATTGCAGCGGAGCACCGAAGGGGTCCGACTGCTTCGCAAAAAGGTTGGATCAAATCCCAGAGTGCCCACTCCATGTCGCCCAGCAGCTCCTCGGACGACAGCCTCGATTTGAAAATGTCAGGGGTGGGGCCGAATGTGTCCCGGAGAAAAGCGCGAACGTCACGCTTCACCAGCTCGCTCCTCTCCCATTCGCCCCACACAGAATGAATGGCACGCGCGCCGTCTCCAGCTGTAGGCATCGTCTCCATCATCATCCCCTGCAAGTCTCGCACCGCCCGAGGCAACGGCGCGTGAACATTACGTAAGTCTACGACTGGCATCTCCGTGAAGTCTGCCACGCGCCCCTCAGTTGCTGTGAAGACCAGCGTCCGTGCGGAGCTAAACTCACTGCGCCAGTGATACGCGGAGCTCACAGAAGAGCCATAAGCAGTTGGATGGGCACTCGTCCAGAATGGCTTGAGCCAACTAGACTTGTACCACAATGTCTACGGAACATCGCTGGGGAATCGTAATGCCTTCTACCCTCTGATGGCACAACCCACGTGGACCCTAACCGTTGTCAGACTCCCTTGTGGAGCCGAGTCCCTTGTCTCGACTCCCAAGACAAAGAACGACTCGCACCAGGACGAGGGGCTCGAACGACTTCCACCAAGAGGAGCCTGAACGACTCGCACACAAGGAGGGGCCCGAACGATTCACACGAGGACGAGGGGCCCGAACGACTCACACCACGAGGAGCCCGAACGACTCACACAGAAGGAGGGGCCCAAACTACACGCCCCAGGACGGGGGGCCCGAACGAGTCACACCACGAGGAGCCCGAACGACACGCACACAAGGAGGAGCCCGAAGGACTCACACCAGGACGAGGGGCCCGAACGACTCACACACGAGGAGCCCGAACGACTCACACACACGGAGGAACCCGAACGATTCACGCGAGGACGAGGGGCCCGAGGGACTCACATCACGAGGAGCCCGAACAACTCGCACACAAGGTGGGGCACGAACGACTCACACCAGGACGAGGGGCACGAACGACTCACACCACGAGGAGCCCGAACGACTCACACACAGGGAGGAGCCCGAACTACTCACACCAGGACGAGGGGCCCGAACGACTCACACCACGAGGAGCCCGAACGACTCACACACAAGGAGGGGCCCGATCGACTCACACCAGGACGAGGGGCCCCAACGACTCACACCTCGAAGAGCCCGGAAGACTCGCGCTCAAGGAGGCGCCCGAACGACTCACACCAGGACGGGAGGCCCGAACGACTCACGCCACGGGGGGCCCGAACGACTCACCCACAAGGAGGGGCCCGAACCACTAACACCAGGACGAGGGGCCCGAACGACTCACACCACGAGAAGCCCGAACGACGCACACACAAGGAGGAGCCCGAACGACGCACACCAACACGAGGGGCCCGAACGACTCACACCTCCAAGAGCCCGAAAGACGCACACACAAGGAGGGGCCCGAACGATTCACACCAAGACGGGGGGCCCGAACGACTCGCACCGCGAGGAGCCCGAACGACTCACCCACAAGGAGGGGCCCGAACCGCTCACACCAGGACGACGGGCCCGAACGACTCACGCCACGAAGAGCCCGAACGACTCATACACAAGGAGGGGCCCGAACCACTCACTCCAGGACGACGGGCCCGAACGACTCGCACCACGAGGGGCCCGAACGACTCGCGCGCAAGGAGGGGCCCGAACGACTCACGCCAGGACGAGGGGCCCGAACGACTCACGCCACAAGGAGCCCGAACGACTCACACACAAGGAGAAGCCCGAACGACCCACGCCAAGAGGAACGAAGGGCCCAAACGACTCACACCACGACGAGCCGGAACGATTCACCTATCTGCGACGCACTGACAACCGAACTCCTGCATTAGCTCTGTATTGCGCTCCCTGTGCAGTTCGAATTTGTCTAGTTCTTACCCACCGGCCCCCACGCATCACAGAGCAACGTAGACATGAGATTGACGAAGGCGAGCCATCCAGGGCACTGCAGGGGGGAAGGTTCGGGCCAGCAGCTCGGTTGGCATCATTCTCATTCGTGGATCGACTGGCATCTCCGTGAACTCTGCCACACGCCCTCAGGTGTTGGGAAGAAGAGCGTCCGTGCGAAGCTAAACTCACAGCAGAAGAGCGTCCGTGCGGAGCTAACTTGACTTGCCCCACAAGGGCTACGGAAAACCGCCAGGGAATCGTCACGCCTTCGACCCTCTGATGGCAAAACCCTTGTGGACCCTAGCCTTTGTCACGCTCCCTTGTGGACCCGAGTCCCTTGTCTCGACTCCCAGGACAAAGCAATAGTAACATCTTCAGAGCCTGCGCGACCAGTAAAACCGATAGGAACCCGAAAAAAACCAGGAAAACCAGGCACCAGCAAAGGCGAGATCGGAGGAACCAGCAAAGGCGAGATAACATGACCCGACAAAGGAACCAGGACCCAGCCGGGGCAGTGCAGAGAGGGGGCCTCGGGCCAGCAGCTCGGTTGGCACGTATGGTTCTCTTTTTGCATCTGGCTGGGTTGTTATGGGGATTTTCTGTGGTTCTCGTGAGTTTTCTGTGAGTCGTTCGGGGGGTGTTCTGTGAGTCGTTCGGGCCGCTCGTTTTCTGGTGAGGTTTTTGTGAGTCGTTCGGGCCGTTCGTTCGTTTGTGCATGCGTCTGGGGGTTTTCTGTGAGTCGTTCGGGCCGCTCGTCCTGGTGTGGCGTGACCCGTTCGGGCCTCTCGTCCTGGTGTGAGTCGTTCGGGCCCCTCCTTGTGTGTGAGTCGTTCGGGCTCCTCGTGGCGTGAGTCGTTCGGGCCCCTCGTCCTGGTGTGAGTCGTTCGGGCCCCTCCTTGTGTGTGAGTCGTTCGGGCTCCTCGTGGTGTGAGTCGTTCGGGCCCCACGTCCTGGTGTGAGTCGTTCGGGCCCCTCCTTGTGGGTCAGTCGTTCGAGCTCCTCGTGGTGTGAGTCGTTCGGGCCCCTCGCCCTGGCGTGATTCGTTCGGGCCCCTCCTTGTGTGTGAGTCGTTCGGGCCCCTCGTGGTGTGAGTCGTTCGGGTCCCTCGTCCTGGTGCGAGTCGTTCGGGCCCTTCCTTGAGTGTGAGTCGTTCGGGCTCCTCGTGGTGTGAGTCGTTGAGGCCCCTTGTCCTGGTGTGAGTCGTTCGGGCTCTTCCTTGAGTGTGAGTCGTTCGGGCCCCTCGTGGTGTGAGTCGTTCGGGCCCCTCGTCCTGGTGTGAGTCGTTCGGGCACGTCCTTGTGTGTGAATCGTTCGGGCTCCTCGTGGTGTGAGTCGTTCGTGCCCCTCGTCCTGGTGTGAGTCGTTCGTGCCCCTCCTTGCGTGTCGCACTTTCGGGCGCCTCGACGTGTGAGTCGTTCGGGCCCTTCGTCCTGATGTGATTCGGTCGGGCCCCTCCTTGTGTGTGAGTCGTTCGGGCTCCTCGTGGTGTGATTCGTTCGGGCCCCTCGTCCTGATGTGAGTCGTTCGGGACCCTCCTTGAGTGTGAGTCGTTCGGGCTCCTCGTGGTGTGAGTCGTTGGGCCCCTCGTCCTGGTGTGAGTCGTTCGGGTCCTTGGTGTGAGTCGTTCGGGCTCCTCGTGGTGTGAGTCGTTCGGGCCCCTCGTCCGGGTGTGAGTCGTTCGGTCCCTTCCTGTGTGTGTGAGTCGTTCGGGCTCCTCGTGGTGTGAGTCGTTCGGGCCCTTCGTCCTGGTGTGAGTCGTTCGGGCACGTCCTTGTGTGTGAGTCGTTCGGGCTCCTCGTGGTGTGGGTCGTTCGGGCCCCTCGTCCTGGTGCGAGTCGTTCGGGCCCCTCCTTGTGTGTGAGTCGTTCGGGCTCCTCGTGGTGTGAGTCGTTGGGGTCCCTCGTCCTGGTGTGAATCGTTCGGGCCCCTCCTTGTGTGTGAGTCGTTCGGGCTCCTCGTGGTGTGAGTCGTTCGGGCCCCTCGTCCTGGTGTGAATCGTTCGGCCCCTCCTTGTGTGTGAGTCGTTCGGGCTCCTCGTGGTGTGAGTCGTTCGGGCCCTTCGTCCTGGTGTGAGTCGTTCGGGCACGTCCTTGTGTGCGAGGCGTTCGGGCTCCTCGTGGTGTGCGTCGTTCGGGCTCGTCGTCCTGGTGTGAGTCCGTCGGGCCCCTCCTTGTGTGTGAGTCGTTCGGGCTCCTCGTGGTGTGAGTCCTTCGGGCCCCTCGTCCTGGGGTGAGTCGTTCGGGCCCCTCCTTGTGTGTGAGTCGTTCGGGCTCCTCGTGGTGTGAGTCGTTCGGGCCCCTCGTCCTGGTGTGAGTCGTTCGGGCCCCTCCTTGTGTGTGAGTCGTTCGGGCTCCTCGTGGTGTGGGTCGTTCGGGCCCCTCGTCCTGGTGTGAGTCGTTCGGGGCCCAGACATATACAAAAAGAGAGAACTATACGTCTCGAATTCGACAGCATTGCCCACTTTGTGTACACCGACAAAAAGACAACCCCCAAGGAAACCCTGCAGAACCCAACTACGCGCGTGCGCTCCAAGATGCCCGAGTGAAGCCACTGGCTCCCCCTTTAGCCATCTCGTCTACCCCATGCGCCTCTTGTCCACCGGCGCAGCACGGTGGCGGAGTGGGCCAGAGGCCACTAGGATACTCCCAACGGTGGTGGGCGGAGACGCCAAAGGCTTTGAAAACCGCGAGGGGGGGGGGGAGGATAAGGGAGAAGAAAAGGACGGAGAGGGAGGGCTCGGAGGCCCTTGGAGGGGGGCGTGCGCCCATCCGAGGGAACGGTGCACCCCCCCCTCCCCGTCATGAAAACGAGGCACCGGCCGTGGCAACGACCCCCCCCCTATCCCCCCCCGCGACCTGAGTAGACCACCCAGGCCAACGGGGGACGTCATGGGGGGCGGGGGTTCTGACTTCGATGAAAGAAGAAGGAGGAAAGCGGGAGGGAAGGATCAGGCAGACGAAAGCCCTTTTAGGCTTTACCCGGCGTGTGGACATGCCCTTTTTGGCTTTTGCGGGGGCTAACCCGCGCGGTCGCCCGCAGGCGACAGGGCGCCCAGGCCCTCTCCGCGCGCGCGCAGGCGCGCGGCAAGCTACATGCGCACGATCGTCAGTGGAATCGAATGGAACCGTCTGCGCTCATCCGGCTCGGAACGGGTCGAAGTGTTTGATCAAGGGTCGTGCCGCCTGCCAATTTCCAGATGCAGTAGAGACCCCGCGTGTCATTCTCGCAGTTCGTGGTGCATGGTTACCGCGTTTCGAGGCTGACGTCATCCACAGCGCATTGCCTGGCAAGCACTTGTTGAAGTTTTGGGTGGCAGTACGTGCCGAGGAGGAGGTTGTCATTCCTGTTTCTTGTGGCAACGACCGAGCGTCGCCATATCGTCGTCGCCCAGCAGACATTGCGGATTGTCTACCGCCACATCTAGTTCGTGCAATCAAATTGAACGCCGTGAGAGCCATAGAGTTCGCGGAGGAGGGCCTCGCGCAGAAGTTCGCTCACTTTGCCAAGAGGCCGAGGCAGGATGGCTACGGTGAGTTGAACTGCATGAGGAAACTCGTCGCGCAGTTAGGTACGAAAGAGCCTCCCCCTCCCGAGCGGCCCAGCACTTCCTGGAAAGCTTGCGGTGACACGGTTTTCGCGCCCGCAGATATCGTGGCTCGGGGGTGCAGTTGCGCCCGATTGGTGAAGTTCGCCGTGCACATGTCCGTGGACTGTTGTGGCTTGGGGCCCAGCAGCGTCGCTCGCAAGACCAGGTTCAACTTCGAGTCCGAGTGCCGGCCTTGCTGCATGCTGCGAAGGGCAAGTTGCTTTGCGAATTGCGGACGGGGTCTGTTCGCAACGAAGATGTGGTGCGTCTGAAGGTTCACGACGACAATCTCGGTAGTGCTACCATCGTGTGCAACATGCACACGTACACTGACAAGAATGCCAGTTGGAGCGTAGATTCCGACGGCGACTTCGCAACTGACAAGCATCGCATGTTGTGGATGATAAGTACGCGCGTATTGTCCCACATGGGCATCCAGGATAATGCGCTTAGCGCAGGCTGTCGAGACATTCGCATTGCTAGCCCGCACGTTAGCCCAGATATTCTGGACACCGCCTATCGGAGCGGAGCGCTTCATGTCGTAACGGCTGCGCCGAAGAAAGATTACGCTACTCGCATCACTCAGCAGCCAGAGGTGGCTGAAGAGGGAGAGTATCTCGGCGTTGTCCTGGAATTGGTTGGTAATCGACTATACCAGCACGATGCTCTTGTCCGCAGCGCTACTGTGGAGCATACTCTGGACCAGCCCTTTGGGCGTGAGTGGTTTAGAGAGCTCTCTCTGTTCTCAACCGCCCTTTGGGCGTGAGGGGGCAGCGCTCATTAAAGCTCCCCTCTTCTTTGATCGATCTCCTCCAAGATGACCCCAAGAAGCGCCGGAGGCACCAAGAGGCCCCATGATGGCCCCAAGAGGCCCCCGGGAGGCCCCCAAGAGGCCTCCAAGAGGCCCCCAAGATGCCCCCAAGAGGCCCCCAAGAGGCCCCAAGATGCCCCAAAAGGGGACGAGGTGCCCGAACGCCTCACGCCACGAGGGGCCCGAACGACTCACACCAGGACGAGGGGCCCGAACGACTCACACCACGAAGAGCCCGAACGACTCACACCAGAAAGAGGGGCTCGAACGACTCACACCAGGACGAGGCGCCCGAACGACTCACACCGCGAGGAGCCCAAACGACTCACACCACGACGAAGGCCCCGAACGACTCACACCACGAGGAGCCCGAACGAGTCACACCAGGAGGAGGGGCCCGAACGACTCACACCAGGCCGAGGGGCCCGAACAACTCACACCACGAGAAGCCCGAACGACTCACACCAGGACGAAGAGCCCGAACGACTCACACCACGAAGAGCCCGAACGACTCACACCAGAAAGAAGGGCCCGAACGACTCAGACCAGGACGAGAAACCCCAAACGACTCAAACCACGAGGAGCGCTTTCTCTCCCTCCTCCTTCGCCTCGTCCTTCTCCCGCCCCCCCCACAAGGAGGATGTACAAGGAGGCGGGAGGAAGGAGGAACAGGGGAAATATGCGGGGCCAAGCGGACACACGCCTGAAAAACACGACTGTCGGCATGCTTCGCGAGAGTTGCTGCTGTGAGATGGGCTGGTGGGGATACGCGAAGCGTAAAGAATTCTCATTTCGGAAACAATCCGCCGACCCTGTGTCGGCGTGTGTGAGGGGCTTGTCCGTTCCCGTCGTTCGTTCGTCGTCGTCGTCTCCGTCGTCTCCTGTCCCTGCGCCCGCCCTTTCCCTGGCCCAATCGTCTCCTATCCCTGCGCCCCCCCTTTCCCTGGGCCCGTCCCCACTCCTTCCTTTTCTTCCCTGGGCCCGTCGCCGCCCCCCCCCCGCTTTTCCAAGGCCTTTCCCTTCAAGAGCAACGCTGTCATTGGTTCGAAGGGAAGCGAAACCCCTTCCCTTTGATCCCTCCCCTGCCCGGGGGGGGGGGGTCCCATGGGGGGTCCCGGGGGGGGGGTCCCGGGGAGCCCCCGCGTCAGATGCGACTCCCCCCAGCGGGGCCCGCGCAAAGCCTGCCACAGACGGGTCAACTCTACCGCGCCCCAGCCCCGGCCCCGGCCCCAGTCCAGCCCCCCGGCTCCACTTCTGGCCCCAGCCTCGGCCTCGACCGGTCCCAACACGAGTCCCAACCCTCGCTGGCCCCGACCCTGGCCTCGGTCCCAGCCAGCCCCAGCTCCCACCCCAGCCCCAGCCAGCCCCACCCCCTGGCCCCGGGCCCAGTCCCGGTCTCGGCCCCGGCCCTGGCTCTGGCCCTAGCCCCAGCCCCAGCCCCGGCCCCAGTCCCAGCCTCGGCCCCGGCCCCGGCCCCAGCCCTGGCCCTGGCTCCCGGCCCGCCCCGGCCCCGGCCCTGGCCCATGCAAGTCCCGGCCCCAGCGCCCTCCAAGTCTAACTACACCTCCGTGGCCTCCCAGATGCCCAAGATGCCGAACCCAGCTTCAAAACAGCGATCGAAGCCTGGAAGTCGCCCCAGGAGGGCCCCAAGACGCCCCGAATGGTCCTGATAGGCAATCGGCTTCGTCGTCAACATCGTCAACATCCTCACCATTATCTCCCTCCTTCTCCTCCTCATGATCGCCACGCTCTACTCGCCCCTGCCCCTCCTTCGTGCCTCCCCCCCCCCGCGACCCTGCTCGCCTCACTCTCCTCCTATTCATCCCCTGTGCTCCTACTCCGCCTCATCCGCCTCTTCCTCCTGTCCCCCTCTTCATCTTCCTCCCCATCCGCCGCGCCCTCCTCCCCAATCTCAGGGTCGGCGGCACTGGCCGCAAGGTACTCGCAATAATTATTGTTGTTCCCTCTCCGGTAACCTTGTTTTTCAAGTAAAGTGCTTCACCCAGGGCTCGAACCTTGTGTTTGTGCTCGGGAAATTGAAGTGTCAACTAAATGTACCCCTGGCTTGTAACAGCAGCGGCTGCTATTGTTCCCCCCTCCCTGGTAATAATTCGATGTTTCAAATAAAGTACTTACCACGGGGCTCGCACCCTGTTTTTGTTTACTACAAGGGAAAGCGAAGTGTCACCACATTGTGTTGTTGGTCCCCGGTTAACAACAACAGCGGCTCCCGCCTTCTACTTCCTCACAATGTATTCCGAAATCGCGCTCTCGCGCGGGACTTCCTCACAGTGCACGCCAGAATCGCGCTTTCGCGTGGGATGCCCTGGCAATTTATTCTGACGCCGCGCACTCGACACTCAGGAATCACGCTCTCGCTGTGGATTTCTTCACGATTTATTTGGGAATTGCGCTGTCGCTCGAGACTTATGGAGGGTTTTGGAGGGTCTGGGGGCACGGTTCAGGGATGAACCCGATTGTCACAATCTTCTTCTGCGCGAGAGCGCGTCCGATTCTGGATTGGAGAAGTGTGCGAACTTGGTCTACTCAACGGCGGAGCGCTTCGCAATGGGCAGTGCGCAGAATCTGGAGGTGGCGGAATACCAGAAGGCGCGCAGTCAACTGTTTCGCGGGCATCGGACTGCGCGGGGACAGGGCAACGACGACCTTGAGTCGGGAATGCTTCTTGCCCAATGCAGCCGTAGGCTGAGGCGCCTTCGTCGATGGCATCAGGGGACATGGTCGCTGAGCGGCCTGTGGAGGAGCTCAACGCGGCGTGGATGGGCCGCAGGCATGCGGAGGCGTGGCGTCTTGCGCACGAGCTGGCAGGTCGATGCCCTATGTGCCCAGGATGGAGGAGATCAGGGAACACTTCAGTGGTCCTGGACATGTGGGTGGTTTTACTGCTGCACCGGTGGGTTTTCCTGACTGCCAGATGCGGTCGTTGAAGGATATACCCAGGCCCAACGCGTTCGGCAGCCACAACTTTCTCCCCATGGAGCTCGGGCGCGACGACCTCGCAGCAGTGACGGAGCTGGTGACAATGGCTCCTCGTCGGATGGCGGCTCCCCTGCACTCCAACCCGTCTGAGCTGACCATCATGGTGTTGGGCCCGATGCGGAGGTTTGATGCATCGCATCGACAGCTACGGAGGAGGAATCGTGACGATGACGAGGATGAAGCTGAGGATGGACCCAGAGTTAAGTCGGGCCTGTCCCGACTTAAGGGGGATTTTGGACAACACAGAAACAATAGTCAAACGATGCCCTAAAATACTAAAAAATGGTCAAAAACTCCTCCCCTGACTATTTGTTTGACTATTTTCGAATACTCCCCCTGTAGAGGGACGAGCCCGGCTTAAACCTAGAGTGCAGTCCGTTCCGAGGCATCGCTGGCTGGCGATGGGCGAGGGCTCGGCACGGACACGACCGCGACATCAGCTGCGAAGACTGCGCAGAGCCCGTCCCTGGCCATCGCTCGGACGTCCACTCCCCCTGTGCTCGTTTCGGTTCCGCGCGTGTACTTTTTTTTCGCAGGATGGTCCAGGATGCTCCTTTTGTAACCCCCGCCGAAGAAAAGTGCACACGCCCGCGCGACACGGGTCCTCGTGTCCGACGTGTGAGGAGGGCCCCAATGGCGTGGCATCGCTCTCGTGCGACGGGGCCAACCAAGCACACCAGCAAGGGGGGACTTCGCGGCGAGACGCCACATTCACGGCCCGTGCAGGATCGGGGTGCTGCGGCACAAAGCTCAGCATAGACGTGGAGTGCCAGATAGCGTACCCGACAGAGTGCATGGGTATCATAGGCGCATGAATCGCGAGGGAGCGCTCGAGCGCTGCAATGGCGACTTCGTGCGTTGGGAGTCTCGACGGCAGCCTCGCCATAAGACATGGCGAGTTCATTCGGCTGCCCTACCTTCTCGGCCTTGCGCGACACGGCGGAGGGATCGATCCAGCCCGACTCGCAGTGCTACGTTCGCCAGAGGCACGAGACGAGCGCGTTCAAGATGCGGGGCGCGGACGGGGATCGGGTCGGGCGAAAGGGGGGGATAGCAAAGGGGGGGTTGAGAATCAGCTCACGTAGCTGATTTTCCCAGCGCCTCGCGGCGCCGGAGGCGGCTATGTATCGAGGAATGGGCCCCTCGGTGAGGCCGAAACCAGCTGCATGCAGCAAATTTCGTGACCCCCCCCTTTCCCAATCCCCCCCTTTCGTCCGGCCCGAGGGGAGCAGACCACGCATGACCTGTGTGGCGCTTTCGTGGGTGCCAGTCCTTTCGGCAACCGGTGCAGAAGTGGGCCGACCCGACGA
Organism: Prorocentrum cordatum; assembly: GCA_963575745.1. Taxonomy (NCBI): domain Eukaryota; class Dinophyceae; order Prorocentrales; family Prorocentraceae; genus Prorocentrum; species Prorocentrum cordatum. Next base: position 1,219,389 of record CAUYUJ010006891.1, on the reverse strand, counting down.
GATCTCGGCCACACACCTGCGCGGAGTGGCTGGGGCACGGGCTGGCCCCGCCGTCTCCGCCTGCGGATCCCGACCGAATCTTTGGCCCAATCAGTGAGGCCACGTGCACGGCGTGGGCTCCTATGCTGGAGAGGCCAGTGGATCTGGCCTGCAAGATGTGTACCGACGACGTCCACAAGACGCATGTGGTCATGTCGGCCAAGAATGCACAATATTAGGGGAACAAAACGTGGCATAAGCACAAAAACTCGGAGGTCCGCGCGGATTTCTCGGATCGGCGCTGGACCCCCCTCGCGGAGCGCGCCAGGGGCGGAGCCGGAGGCACCGCCGGGGGTCCCCAGCGCCGATCCGAGAAATCCGCGCGGACCTCCGAGTTTCTATGTTTATGTCACTTTTCGTTCCCCTAAATATACCTTCGAGCAGGCTCACGTAACCTGCTGGCGACTGATGGATATTCTCACAATGCTGGAGACGGCAGCGTTTCGCCATCGGTTGTCGGTCCGGGAGCCAAGGGGCACAACGCTGCTGCGCTCGGGGGATGCGTTCGGCCTCCTGGGCAGGTGCAGCCTGACACCGTTGCGTCGGGTACGCACACCGCCGCGAATAGCAGAATCCCGGGAGAACTGCAGAGGAGGATCCAGCCGTGTCGGATGGGCTACTACTCCATTTTTTTTTTTTGTTTGAGGCTCAGCGGTAGCGTTGCGCAACTATGCGGTGGCGAGTTGTGCCGTTCCATGCTTTGCTGGCCCCAGCAAGCGCAGCACACAAGGCAGCAAAAAACTACCTAGAAGTTGTCGGATGGGCTACTACTCCATAGGGGCGACTCTGGGCAAAAAATCATGTCTGGAAGTTCACTCGCATCGTCTCCGGAGCAGTCCTCCAGGGAGCTCTGCTTTCAGGACTCGCGACGTTGGCGTGGTCGGGAGCTCAGGAGCTGCGTCTCGACCGCGTGCTCGTGGGCTTCGCTCGCAAACTGCTCGGAGGAGACGCGACGCGTGCTCGAAAAGTGGAGGCGCGGAGCTAAGGGCCACCCAGCTCTCGACCAGCACGGGAAAGCAGCTGTCTGATCTCGCGCCCTCACCGATGTTTGGACGGCCGAGTTATCCGGGGTAACTCGGGTCCGGGGTAACTCGGGTTCGGATTCCCGAAAAACGAACCCGAGTTAGCCCTGACCCGAGTTACCCCTGATGATTCGGGGCTCTGGACGGCCGAGTTATCCGGGGTAACTCGGGTCCGGGGTAACTCGGGTTCGGATTCCCGAAAAACGAACCCGAGTTAGCCCTGACCCGAGTTACCCCTGATGATTCGGGGCTCTGGACGCCCGAGTTATCCGGGGTAACTCGGGTCCGGGGTAACTCGGGTTCGGATTCCCGAAAAACGAACCCGAGTTAGCCCTGACCCGAGTTACCCCTGATGATTCGGGGCTCTGGACGCCCGAGTTATCCGGGGTAACTCGGGTCCGGGGTAACTCGGGTTCGGATTCCCGAAAAACGAACCCGAGTTAGTCCTGACTCGGGCGCGGCCTCGCCGACCCCTGGTAAGCCATCCCCTTGCGGGACGCCCTCCTCGCCTCTCGGGCTCCCCTCCGGCCGCAGACATACGTCCTGGGGCGAGGCGAGGGGGACGTCACGAAAGGAGACGGTTTGCTGGGGGTCGCTTGGGTCGCCCCCGAGATTCGCGTCCGGCATCCTGATCCTGGTGCAGAAGGCGGGGCGGAGATGCTCGCGTCCTAGCGCTTCACAGGCCCCATCGTCGGACCCCTCCCTGCGGCTGCGTTTGCGGGCCCTCTTCACGGGCGGGGATCCTTCGGGGGCAGCTCTTGACCCTGGATCCCGGGGTGCTGAAGGCGGCCACGAAGACGGCTGCTACTCCACCTCCTGCAGGCCTGCGTGGTAATCCGCCTGATCCCCCAGAGGCCTCTGAAGGCGATCTTGAGCCCCCCCCCATCCACCCGAGTCGATCTGGCCATCCAACCAGCCGAACTTAGATGGTACGGTTTGTGGTGGGATCTGTACTACCAGGCGCGCGTTGCCGGCCCATCATCGGTTCTGCAAAGGCAGGGGGCACTCCTGTCGCCCATCGTCCACGCCATCACTGCGACTCACGAATGCGCTTGTTTGTCGTCAGAGCTTTCGAGCCCGACGTATCGCCCAAGAACATGCGGTCCAATCGGTCCTGAACAAAACGATGTCCCCCACATGCCGCGCCCTTCAAACATCCCGGCCTGGAGCCTGAGGGTCTATTCTGTCCCCTGGACGATCTTACGAGATCTACAACAATCTCTGAAGGACATACGATAGGGGCACGCGAGTTCTGCTGTAATTACTCGCAACATGTCGACCTGAGCTTAACCGCCACCTTCGACAGTACGCACCGAGTACTTCTTACTCTTATGGACTCAGATGTATCGCCCAGGAGCCGAGCAGCACGCAATGCGACGGCCTGGGCCGAGCATCAGCAGCGCCTGGACAGCATCACGTCGATCGCGGACCTCACGATGCCGATCAGTGGGCTTCGAGTGAATAGCGCGTTCGAGGAGGGGCTCGCGAAGACGGTGTCTCGCGAAGACGGTGCTCAGCTTGGCCGACCCTCAGATGCAGCTTGGCCGACCCTCAGATGCGGCGGAGTGCGCGGTGCAGCTCGGAGGAGAAGTTCGCCCTGGCATCGCTCCACGGTCGCACACGGAGAGGGTGCTGCACCTCGCGCTCGGCGAGCTCGGACTGTGAAGGGAAAAGCCCGAAACCCGAAACCCGAAACCAAACCCGACCCTATAGGTTCGGTCGCCACGTTGCGGACGCGGGCGCCGCCCACCGGCTTGCCCCCGGGGGAGGGGCCGCGCTGGCGGCAGCGACGCGCTTGGCTGTGGCCCGGCGGGAAGAGCTGGCGGAAAGGGGGGCGCGGGTTCGTGCGCAAGGGGGGCAGTGTGGGTTCGCGCGGAAGCGACCCGCCTGCTGGCCCCCACGAGGGGGACGCCCCCGTCACGTCGCGCGGGGTGGCTATCTTCCCTCGGGAGGCGGTGCAACCGCGAAGCTGTGGAGCATCACTCCCTCCGCCGATGTCGATGATTAGATCGCCAGTCCCGTCCCTGCGGACGGGTTCGGTCCCACGCTAGATGCACATGCGGCTCGTTTTTGATCCGTGGGACCCTTTTTTGCCTCGGGCCTCGGGGTGTCCTGGGGCCTGCACCTCGCGTGATATTCGTTGCGTAGTCGCTCGCCGTGAACCGTGGTTGAGCGAAGGCAACTTGGGGCTCCCACCATCTGGAGGGGGGGCGTCGCTTAACCGCATTCGTATGCGCACGATCGTTTGCACATAGTCTTATCCTCTCTCTTGAGATGGTTTGTTGTGTGGTCTTGGAGACATTCGGCCCGGTATCGTTCCGCCGCCGCCGCAGCCGCCTCCTCCTTCTCCTCCTCCGCCTCCTCCTCAGCAGCAGCAGCGTCAACATCAACATCAACATCATCAACATCAACATCATCACCATCACCATCACCATCATCAGCAGCATAATCACAATCATCAGCATCACCAGCATCATCATCATCATCAGCATCATCAGCATGATCACCACAATCAGCATCATCATCATCATCATCATCAGCATCATAATCATCAACATCATCATCATCACCATCACCATCACCATCACCAACCCCACCACCATCACCATCACCATCACCATCACCATCACCATCACCATCATCATCATCATCACCATCATCATCATCATCGTGACCGTCACCAACATCATCATCATCATCAGCATCATCATCCTCACTATCATGAACATCATCATCATCAGCATCACCATCACCGTCACCATCACCATCACCATCACCACCACCATCACCATCACCATCACCATCGCCATCACCATCAATATCATCGTCATCATCATCATCATCAACATCACCATCATCAGCATCTGTATCATTATCATCATCATCGTCATCGTCGTCGTCGTTATTATCCCCTCTCATCGTCATAATCCTCACCACGGCTCTCCAAAGCCTGGAGACACGAGACATCACACGCGACGGCTTCCCATGCCCCCTCGAACGGTCTCCACCCAGAATGCTGGGCTTGCACGGTGGCGGGACTTGCTGCGGGCAGCTGGATGTCAGCGGCGGGACGCCTGCTCGCTGAAGTGCGTCTTGGTGAGAACTTCTAAGCGGAGCAAGCCGCAGCAATGAAAAGCTGCCAGGAGGCCCACAGGGAGTCAAACCAGCCCCAAAGACTAAACCCTCGAGCCTCGATGGCGACGACGACGGCGGCCCCCGGGCGCGGAGCGCGCCGAGGGCGGCGCCGGAAGCGCCAGTGAGGGTCCAGCGCCGACCCAAGGAATCCACGCGGACCTCCGCATGTGCACCTGTTATGCAGCTTTTGCTTCGGCTGCGAACCCAGGGGGGACGGCAGTGGAGGCGGGCCTTCTGAGAAGGCTGAGACGGCCCCTGGCCTTCTGAGAAACTTCCTGGGCCTTCCCCGAAGCTCCAGGGGCCTCGTCAGAAGGCCGGAAGGCTTCTGAGAACCCCCGCTGCCTTCTGAGAAAGCATGCCTCCTCCCAGTTCCCTTTCGGCGAGGGGCAACCATCGACCTGAAATCGGCGATACATCGCCGATATATCAGCGATAGGCCCTCATCCGCACGTTCTGGACGGGGTGGGCTATCAGGCCCCTATCGGCAAACTGTAAGCGACTGGGGGTCGAGTGGGGTTCGATGCACCCCGTCGGCCTAATTATCCGCCTCAAAACGTTGCCCCTGGTCGGCGCCCCGCTCCATCTATCTGCCAACGGCCTCGCCGTGACCATCGTGGGCGGCGCGGCCAGCGCGCGCAGGTGCGCGCTGGGAGCCCTGCGCGCGCGGAGCATGTGCTCGACCAAATGAACTCCTGCGGCCTCCTCCTCCTCCTCCTTCTCCTCCTCCTCCTCCAACTCTTTCTCCGCCTCCAACTCTTTCTCCTCCTCCAACTCTTCCTCCTCCTCCTCCTCCAACTCCTCCTCCTCGACTCCTCCTCCTCCACCTCTTCCTCCTCGTCCAACTGTTCCTCCTCCTCCTCCTCCGCCCTCCTCCGTCTCCTCCTCCTCCTCCTCCTCCTCCTCCTCCTCCTCCGCCTCATCCTCCTCCTCTTCCTCCTCCTCCTCCTTCTCCGTACTCCTCGAGGCGCCGACGCGCCCCGCCAGAGCGGAGCCCCCCCCACGCCGCGGAGCGGCGCCGCCGCCTGCCGCCCGTGCTGCGGCGTGCCAGCGCGGTGCGGGCGCCGCCCACGGTGCCGGCCGCTGGGGGCGCGCGGGGCGGCCGCCGCCGCCGCCGCCGACGCGGCGTCGCCACCGCGTCGCCGCCGCCGCCGTCGTCGTCGTCGTCGCCGTCGCCGTCGCCGTCGCCGCCGTCGCCGTCGCCGTCGCCGTCGCCGTCGCCGTCGACGTCGTAACGACAACGTGGCGACGGCGACGACTGGTGCGGCCACTGCGACCCAGACCTTCTCGCGCCGAGAAGAAATTGCGAAGGGAGGTGTTTGGGCAACTTCATGCCTCTGAAGGCCTTTGTTGGGCCCTGGCGGCAAACGACTCGAGACGAAAGTCCAGCCCGAGGGAAGGGACAAAGACTTCCAGGGGCCCACGCGAGAAACACCGCGGCGGAGGTCGGAGGCGACGGCGACAGAGGCTACAGAGGACATAGGAGGTGACCGGGGGGGGGGGATCCTGGAGGTTCCCGCCGCGACGGGGCGGTCGCAGCTCGAGAAACTGGCCAAGATGGACGCCGAGTGGGGTCCCCGGGGACCGACTTTGAGCGGGCTGTGGTCGGACGGCGGCGGCGGCGAGACGCTCGTCGGGGCCGCGCGGGCGCTGGGAAAGCGGGCGTCGTCTGGCCATCGCTCGGACGTCCATTCCCTGTTTTTTTTCCGGTTTCGTGCGTGTTTTTTTTTCGCCAGATGATCAAGGATGCTCCTCGATGGTCCTCGCCGAAGGAAAAATGCACACGTCCGAGCGATGCCAGGTCGTTCTCGTGGATCGCCGCGTGGGGGGGGTCGGCGCGCCCAGGGGCCGTGCGCACGGGTGCGGGCGGTGCAGGAGAGGCCCCGGGCCCTCGGCGCCGTGGGCGGCAGCTCTGGGCGGAAGCTCGTCCGCCGCCGTCGGCCTCCAGGGGGGCCGTCGTCGGGTTGGGCCCTCCGAAGGCCGGGCCGAACTCAGGCTGAGGCACTGGTCCCTGGGAGGGGTCGAGAGGTCCGGGGCCCGCGCACTGGAAAAAAACACTGTGTTGGAGGACGTGGGGGCAGGAGGGGGCGTGAATCATTGTTTGCTCGGCGATCTCTCGGGGAAGGGGGGCGCCGAGGGTACACCGGCGCGGGTGCTGGCCAAGCCGATCCTGGGCAAGGGATCGGCGGATGTGCGCCTTCTTGGCTAATTAGGCTTGGAGCAGGCGGATGACTGCACCGACGCTGGGCCCCAAAACGTACGGCGCGAAGGACACCTCACACACGATGTTCGGTGCACGATACCTTGTGGGCCCCGGAGACGGCAGGGCCGTTTTTTCACCGTTTCCCCCAAAAATGTCCCTTGAAAATGAAAACGGCAAAAAAACAACGACCGGAAAAACGGCAAAAAAACTGGTCCAGGATTGGAGCCGGAGCCGGAACCGGACAGACAACGGCGACGGAGCCGGTAAAAAACGGCGTCGGAACCGGCAACAAGAACGGCAAAACGGAACAGGTGAAAAAACGGCCCGGTCGTTTCCAGGGCCCACTAAGCACGATACGGCAGGTCCGTGTCGTGTCAACCCTGGCGTTGGTTCCTGACACAGCGCGGATCGTTCAACCTTGAACGATCCGCCGTTTCCAGAACGTCCGATCGTTCAACATCGACCGATTCTGGGTCGCTGGCGGCGTTCAACGTTGAACGCTGGCGGCGGGGTCGCCGCAAGTCGACACGACGCGAACCTACCGTACATCACTTCACTGGGCACACAGCGCGCGGGGCCCACGCGGGGGTCCCCTGGGGCATTCGAACGGGGGCCGAGGCTCGCGGGGACTCGGCGCCCCGTGCCTGGGGCTCGCCTCGTGACCGCATCGGAGGCTCGTGGCCCGCGGCCCCGCGGCTCCCGGTGGCCCGTTGATGCACGGGGCACCTGCGCTGCCCTGGCTGGCGGGGGTCCTCCTCCTCCTCCTCCTCCTCCTTCTTTTTCTTCTTCTTCTTCCTCCTCCTCCTCCTCTTCTTCTTCTTCTTCTTCTTCTTCCTCTTCCTCTTCCTCTTCCTCCTCCTCCTCCTCCTCCTCCTCCTCCTCCTCCTCCTCCTCCGGTGTGTGCCTGCCGGAGGACGCTTCCCTGGGCAGCCCGACGGCACCTGAGTACGTTTTCGTGGGCAGCCCGAGGGTACCTGCAAGCACCTCCCCCGGGCGCCCCGAAGGTCGCCTCGCTTGCCGTCGCTCGGACGTCCATTTCCCGTGCATTTTTCGATGTCGTGCGTGTTTTTTTTTTGCTCGATGGTCCAGGATGGTCCTCGATGGTTCTCGCCGGGGAAAAAATGCACACGTCCGAGCGATGCCAAGCCTGGCCGAGGTCAGGGCAACCGTGCGCCATCCCAGGGCCCTGGGTGACTCTGGCCAGGCATGGCGCCGGCGTGCTGGCGCCCCCGGCGGGCGAAGGGTGTGGTCGAGGAACCGACTCGGCGGCTCCTGGCGGTGGGACCCATGGCGTGCGGGGCGAAGCCTGACGTTCAACCGGGAGGTTCGTAGCCTTTCGGTAGGGGAACAAAAAATGACATAAACATAAAAACTCGGAGGTCCGCGCGGATTTCTCGGATCGGCGCTGGATCCCCCTCCCTGGCGCGCGGAGCGCGCCAGGGGCGGCGCCGGAGGCGCCGCCGGGGGGCCCCAGCGAGGATATCGAGGTCCGCCTTGGTGGTCCGCGCGCTGTTGGCCTCGTGGCCTCGCAGGGCGGCGCGGGCCGCGTTTTCATTGGCCACGTCTCGTGGCTCACTCGTTGCCGTTGCCGGGTGGCCTCGCTGCCCCACTGCATGGCGCGCTGGGCGTATCGTTGCCAGGCTATCTCGTTATCGACAGGGCGCTCACTGCCCGCTCCTCCGCCATCAGGGAGAGGCTGCCACCTGTCTTGGCCACGTTGCCTCGTGGAAGTGCACCATGGGTGCCAATCCGCACTCCTGATTTAAATAGTTGAGCCCCTTAACGCACGCAAATACACGAACATCTGGAAACTCGGGCACGTCTGGAATTCTAACATTTCCAAATTGTCCAGATTTTCGTGCCATACGTTCTGGACGCTTCCGGACGTTTATGAATGTTCCGGCCGTTCCGGGCATTCCGGACGCCAAATGCTCGGGAAATTCCGACCGACATTCCGGACGCTTCGTAGTATCAGAGTGAGGGGGCCGAACGGTCATTCATTGTCCCTGGGTGCGTGTCTGAAGTGGGGATCCGTGGTGAAGGTTATGCTTCTTGCGTCGTCGTCGTCGTCGTCGTCGTCGTTGTCGTTGTCGTCGTTGTCGTTGTCGTTGTCGTTGTCGTGGTCGTGGTCGTGGTCGTTGTCGTTGTCGTTGTTGTTGAACATTATTAATTCTAAAGAATAATTATTGTTGGGCCCCCTGGTGCGCGCCCCCCCCGCCGCGCCTAGGCCGCAGCCACGTTTTCATCATTTTCGTGAGGAAGCCTCAGGTAATTCGATGTCATCAAGATCCGGTTGTTTTGTTCCCCCCCGCTTTCCCTTGCAAAAAACACTATAAAATGAATTTCTTGTTCAAATATAATCAAATTTCAAGAATCCCTTGCAAAAAATAAGGTAAAGTGGACATTCGCGCGCGCAAGACGAAATCCTTCCAAAAGCTTAGTGTTCGGAGCGATTTTAACATAAAAACATCAAAAAACCAATGGTTTTTCAACAAAAAAATGTCAAAATCTCATCCCGCGCGCTCTTGCGGATTCGTAGGAAACCCAACACTTTTTAAACATTTCTGTCAAACGGGCTTTTGCGAGCAACTTTTTCGAACTTCTGCGACAACGGTTGCGCACCTGCCAGGGCCATCATCCCTGTCAAATAATACCATGCGGGACACATTCGTCTCTCTGTATTATGTATTGTATGGCACAATTGCACCATGCTGGGCACATGCGCGCCCCGAATAAGTGACCAAGTTCTGTGGGTGTGTACCCCACGCCAGTGTAGTAGCCACGGTCGTCCGCACGCCACGAAGTGAAGTGTCCCAACGTCATAGGGCGGGAAGCTGGGTTTGGGTGGTCGCGAAGAGTCGTTTGGATATTTGGTAGAGCTTGTAATGCCCCCCCACGAAGTGGGGGTATTGCCTGGTGTCGTATGAAAACCCTGGCACTGGGGAGAACACCACGCGTTCGGGTAAAATGATTGTTGTTGTTGTTGTTGTTGTTGTTGTTGTTGTTGTTGTTGTTGAGTTCTCATTTCTGAAGAATAATTATTGTTGATCCCCCTCACCGGTGCAGACTGTTTTTCTCAATCAAAGTGTGCCCCTCGACGCTCGCACCCTGTTTTTCCCAACCATCCTGCCCACCTTCCTCCTTCCTCTTCCTCCCCCCTCCTCCCCACCTCCCTCCCAGTGCAGCGTTTCGTAGCCCGATAGGGAGCTCCACCGAAGGCCCCAGTGGGGGTGCCCGCATGCGGTTCCACCACCCAGGGCGGCGTTTCGTGGCCCCATAGGGAGCTCCACCGAAGGCCCCAGTAATGGTGCCCGCATGCGGTTCCCCCACCCAGGGCAGCGCTTCGTGGCCCCATCAGGAGCTACTGTAGGTCCCAGCGGGGGTGCCCGCATGCGGTTCCCCCACCCAGGGCAGCGCTTCGTGGCCCCATAGGGAGCTCCACCGAAGGCCCCAGTGGGGGTGCCCGCATGCGGTTCCCCCACCCAGGGCAACGCTTCGTGGCCCCATAGGGAGCTCCACCGAAGGCTGCAGTGGGGGTGCCCGTATGCGTTTCCCCCACCCAGGGCAGCGTTTCGTGGCCCAATAAAGAGCCCCACTGTAGGCCCCAGTGGGGGTGCCCGCATGCGGTTCCCCCACCCACTGCAGCGTTTCGTAGCCCCATAGGGAGCTCCACCGTAAGCACCAGTGGGGGTGCCCGCATGCGGTTCCGCCGCCCACTGCAGCGTTTCGTGGCCCCACAGGGATTTCCACCGTAGGCACCAGTGGGAGTGCCGGCCTGCGTTTCCCCCACCCAGCGCAGCGTTTCGTAGCCCCATAGGGAGCTCCACCGAAGGTCCCAATGGGGGTGCCCGCGTGCGGTTCCTCCACCCAGCGCAGCGCTTCGTGGCCCCATAGGGAGCTCCACCGAAGGCCCCAATGGGGGTGCCCGCATGCGGCCCACCCACCCAGGGCCGCGCTTCGTGGCCCCATAGGGATCCCCACCGAAGGCCCCAATGGGGGTGCCCGCACGCGGTTCCCCCACCCAGGGCAGCGCTTCGTGGCCCCATAGGGAGCTCCACCGAAGGTCCCAGTGGGGGCGCCCGCATGCGGTTCCCCCACCTGAGGCAGGGCTTCGTGGCCCCGTAGGGAGTTCCACCGGAGGCCCCAGTGGGGGTGCCCGCGCGCGGTTCACCCGCCCAGGGCAGCGTTTCGTGGCCCCATAGGGAACTCCACCGAAGGCCCCAGTGGGGGTGCCCGCATGCGGTTCCCCACCACCACCACTGTGGCAGGCCCCTCACGCAGCTCGTGGCCCCCAAGGAGCTCCACCGAGGACGATATTTACAACTGCGGTACTCACAACTGCATATGTTTGGGTCCGTCGCCGGACTAATTCGACAGGGAAGGTCTTGATGGTCAAACTGGGCCCCTGGCCCCCGGGTTGCAGCAACAACAACAACAACAACAATTACTAGCACGTGGGGACACTCCGTTCTCACCAGTGCCAGGGTTTTCATAGGAGGCGGGCAATACCCCCACTTTGTGGGGGGGCCGGTTCAAGCTCTACCAAATTTCCAAACGACTCTTCGCCACCACCCACACCCAGCTTCCCGCCCTATGACGTTCGGACACTTCACTTCGTGGCATGCGGACGACCGTGGCTACTATTCAGGGCCCCGCGGCCGACGACGACGGCGTGCGCGCGCGAAGAAAAAACGAATGTGTCCCGCATGGTATTATTTGACAGGGATGATGGCCCTGGCAGGTGCGCAACCGTTGTTGCAGAAGTTCGAAAAAGTTGCTCGCAAAAGCCCGTTTGACAGAAATGTTTAAAAAGTGTTGGGTTTCCTACGAATCCGCAAGAGCGCGCGGGATGAGATTTTGACATTTTTTTGTTGAAAAACCATTGGTTTTTTGATGTTTTTATGTTAAAATCGCTCCGAACACTAAGCTTTTGGAAGGATTTCGTCTTGCGCGCGCGAATGTCCACTTTACCTTATTTTTTGCAAGGGATTCTTGAAATTTGATTATATTAGAACAAGAAATGTCATTTTATAGTGTTTTTTGCAAGGGAAAGCGGATTACAACAAAACAACCGGATCTGGATCACATCGTTTTACCTGAGGCTTCCTCACGAAAATGATGAAAATGTAGCTGCGGCCTAGGCGGCGCAGGGGGGGCGCGCACCAGGGGGCCCAACAATAATTATTCTTTAGAATAAATAATGTTCAACAGCAACAACAACAACAACAGCGGCTCCCGCCTGAGACTTCCTCGCATTTAATTCAGGAATCGCGTTTTCGCTTGGGACTTCCTTACAATTTATTTAGGAATCGCTCTGCCAGCGCTCTGGAGTCGCGCTCTCGCTGGAGACTTGCTTGCAACTTACTGAAGCATGGCCTTGCGTGGGGATTTCCTGCAATTTGCCCGAGCGCCGCGCTCCCGACACCCAGGCGCCCAGGAGTCGCGCACGTTGTGGCCCCAGGTGCATGCCCTTCGTGGCCCCGCTGTCGCAATTTGTGTCCCCCTCAGTGTCCTAGGTGGCCCAGTTGCTACCCTCAGTGGCCCCATAGTTGCCTTCTGTGGCCCCGCATTATCTGCACTTCGTGGCCCCCGCTCGTTCGCGCTCCTCGTGGCCCCATACGCATTCCCTCGTGTCCCCGCTGTCGCCCTTCGTGGCCTATTTCGTGCCCTTCGTGGCCCTGCTGTCGTTCTCTCTCGCTTTCGCTTTCGCTCGTCGTCGCCGTCGTCGTCGTCGTCGCCGTCGTCTTCGACGTCGTCGTCGTCGTCGTCGTCGTCGTCGTGGTCGGTCCCCTGTCCGTCCCTCCTGGGGTCGGGTCGACGGTCCACGGCCGCCCGGCCGATCAGCGCTGCCGCTGGCCAGGCCGACGGTCCGCGGCCGCCCCGCCGCTTGCCGGGGCCGGGCCTGCAGGGAAGAAAAATATACACCCCAAGAGGGGTTCGATCGAAGACGAAGAGGGCGGGTATCGAGGGTTTGGGAAATACGCGTGATTGGACACTCGAGCATATTAGGGCGAACGGTCTTAAAACTATTGTTGTTGTTGTTGTTGAACATTATTACTTCTAAAGAATAATTATTGTTGGGACCCCTGGTGCACGACCCCCCCGCCGCGCCTAGGCCGCAGCCTCATTTTCATCATTTTCGTGAGGAAGTCTCAGGCAAAACGGGTTGGTCCGGATCCGGTTGTGTTGTTACGATCGGTTTTCCCTGGCAAAAAAAAAAAAAAAAAAAACAAGCTAAAGTGGACATTTCTTGTTCTAACATAACCAAACTTCAAGAATCCCTTGCAAAAAATAAGGTAAAGTGGACATTCGCGCGCGCAAGACGAAATCCTTCCAAAACCTTAGTTTTCGTAGCGATTTTAACATAAAAACATCAAAAAAACCAATGGTTTTTCAAACAAAAAATGTCAAAATTTCATCCCGCGCGCTCTTGCGGATTCGTAGGAAACCCAACACTTTTTAATCATTTCTGTCAAACGGGCTTTTGCGAGCAACTTTTTCGAACTTCTGCAACAACGGTTGCGCACCTGCCAGGGCCATCATCCCTGTCAAATAATACCATGCGGGACACATTCGTTTTTTCTTCGCGCGCGCACGCCGTCGTCGTCGGCCGCGGGGCCCTGAATAGTAGCCACGGTCGTCCGCATGCCACGAAGTGAAGTGTCCGAACGTCATAGGGCGGGAAGCTGGGTGTGGGTGGTGGCGAAGAGTCGTTTGGAAATTTGGTAGAGCTTGAACCGGCCCCCCCACAAAGTGGGGGTATTGCCCGCCTCCTATGAAAACCCTGGCACTGGTGAGAACGGAGTGTCCCCACGTGCTAGTAATTGTTGTTGTTGTTGTTGTTGAACATTATTTATTCTAAAGAATAATTATTGTTGGGCCCCCTGGTGCGCGCCCCCCCTGCGCCGCCTAGGCCGCAGCTACATTTTCATCATTTTCGTGAGGAAGCCTCAGAAAAGAGGGTGTGTACAGGATCCGGTTGTTTTGTTGTAATCCGCTTTCCCTTGCAAAAAACAATAGAAAATGACATTTCTTGTTCTAATATAATCAAATTTCAAGAATCCCTTGCAAAAAATAAGGTAAAGTGGACATTCGCGCGCGCAAGACGAAATCCTTCCAAAACCTTAGTGTTCGCAGCGATTTTAACATAAAAACATCAAAAAACCAATGGTTTTTCAACAAAAAATTGTCAAAATCTCATCCCGCGCGCTCTTGCGGATTCGTAGGAAACCCAACACTTTTTAAACATTTCTGTCAAACGGGCTTTTGCGAGCAACTTTTTCGAACTTCTGCAACAACGGTTGCGCACCTGCCAGGGCCATCATCCCTGTCAAATAATACCATGCGGGACACATTCGTTTTTTCTTCGCGCGCGCACGCCGTCGTCGTCGGCCGCGGGGCCCTGAATAGTAGCCACGGTCGTCCGCATGCCACGAAGTGAAGTGTCCGAACGTCATAGGGCGGGAAGCTGGGTGTGGGTGGTGGCGAAGAGTCGTTTGGAAATTTGGTAGAGCTTGAACCGGCCCCCCCACAAAGTGGGGGTATTGCCCGCCTCCTATGAAAACCCTGGCACTGGTGAGAACGGAGTGTCCCCACGTGCTAGTAATTGTTGTTGTTGTTGTTGTTGTTCTTGTTATTGTTGCTGCTGCTGCTGCTGTTGTTGAACTCTCACTACTGAAGAAAAATTATTGCTCATTCCCCCTACGGTGCAAAACATTTTTTTTCCGGTTGAAATGCCCCTACCGGCGTTCGCAACCGGTTTTCTATAATGGAAAATCTTCCTCCTCAAACTGTGTCGTTGGCCCCCGGGTTACAACAACAGCGGCTCCCGCCTGAGACTTCCCCACAATTCAGCCAGGACCCCCGCTCCCGTCTGAGATTTCCTCACATTGTATTCAGGAATCGCGCTCTCGCTTGGGACCCCCTTTCAATTTATTCAGGAATCGCTCTCTCGGCGCTCTGGAACCACTCTCTCGCTGGAGCTTCTTTTCTCTTTTTCTGTGCAATTTACTAAATACTAGCGCCGTTGCGTTGGAAACTCCCGCAATTTACTCAAGCGCCGCGCTCTCGACACTCAGGCACCTAGGAGTCGCGCTCAAGCTTAAGACTCCCTCGCAGATTCTTAAGAAGCGGGATCTCGCTGCCCTTCGTGGCCCCGTTGGACCGTTTCGTTGGCCCCTCGCTGCCCTTCGTGGCCCCATTGCAGCCCTTATTCGTGGCCCCCTCGCTGCCCTTCGTGGCCCCGTTGCAGCCTTTTGTGGCCCCCTCGCTGCCCTTCGTGGCTCCGTTGCAGCCCTTCGTGGCCCCCTCGCTGCCCTCCGTGGCTCCGTTGCAGCCCTTCGTGTGCCCTTCGTGGCTCCGTTGCAGCCCTTCGTGGCCCCCTCGCTGCCCTTCGTGGCCCCGTTGCAGCCCTTCGTGTGCCCCTCGCTGCCCTTCGTGGCCCCGTTGTACCCTTTCGTTGGCCCCTCGCTGCCCTTCGTGGCCCCGTTGCAGCCCTTCGTGGCCCCTCTCGCTGCTTTTTCGTGGCCCCGTTGCAACAACCCCTCGTGGCCCCCTCGCTGCCCTCCGTGGCCCCGTTGCAGCCCTTCGTGTGCCCCTCGCTGCCCTTCGTGGCCCCGTTGCAGCCCTTCGTGGCCCCCTCGCTGCCCTTCGTGGCCCCGTTGCAGCAGCCCCTCATGGCCCCCTCGCTGCCCTTCGTGGCCCCGTTGCAGCCTTTCGTTGCCCCCTTGCTGCCCTTCGTGGCTCCATAGATGTGTGCCCTTCGTGGCCCCCGCTCGTTCGCGCCCGTCGTGGCCCCATATGCACTCCCTTTGTGGCCCCGCCGTCGCCCTTCGTGGCCCCCCTCGCTGCCCTTCGTGGCCCCGTTGCAGCCCTTCGTGGCCCCCTCGCTGCCCTCCGCGGCCCAATATACTCATGCCCTTCGTGGCCCCCGCTCGTTCGCGCCGGTCGTGGCCCCATGTGCGTGCCCTTTCGTGGCCCTTCTGTCGCCCTTTGTGGCCCCCTCGCTTTCCTACGTGGCCCAGTTGCTACCCTCAATGGCCCCGTCGTTGCCTTCTGTGGCCCCGCATTATCAGCCTTTCGTGGCGCCCGCTTGTTTGCGCTCTTCGGGGCCCCATACGCATTCCCTTCGTGTCCCCGCTGTCGCCCTTCGTGGTCTACTTCGTGCCCTTCGTGGCCTTGCTGTCGCTCTCTCTCTCGCTCTCGCTGTCACTCGTCGTCGTCGTCGCTGTCGTCGTCGACGTCGACGTCGACGACGTCGTCGTCGTCGTGGTCGGTCCCCTGTCCGTCCCGCTTGGGGTCGGGCTGCCGCCGATCAGCGCTGCCGTTGGCCAGGCCGACGGTCCGCGGCCGCCCCGCCGCTTGCCGGGGCCCGGCCTGCAGGGAACAAAGGTATCCCCCCGTAGTGGGGCACGATAGAAGACGAAGAGAGCGGGTATCGATGGTTTTGGAAATACGTGTTAACGGACACTCGAGCAAACAAGAACGAACAATATTACAATGATTGTTGTTGCTGTTGTCAGTGTTCGTGTTCTTGTTCTTGTTGTTGTTGTTGTTGTTGTTTTTTTTGTTGTTGTCCTCGTTCCCCACGCGCCCCAGCCGACCCACCGGCGACCCACCCGCAATCCACCCGCGACCCACCCCGCGACCTACCCGTGACCCACCCGCGACCCACCCGCGAACCAGTCCGCGACCCACCCGCGACCCTTTCGCGACCCACCCCGCGACCCGCCCGCGACCCACCCACGACCCACCCGCGACCCACCCGCGACCCAGCCCGCAACCCACCCGCGACCCACTCGCGACCCACTCGCGACCGACCTCTGACCCACCCCGCGACGCACCAACATTGCTTTAATCAGAAAGTCGGCGCCTGCAGCGGGCTCGTTGCATAATTTGTCAGACTTTGGCGCGCATGCGGCGGGCTTCTTCGGAACCTCGCAGATTGCCGACATCCCCGCCGTCCCGTCGCTTTTATCCGGAACTGCGGGGTGCTACGTATCTGGAGCTTGTGGAAGGTCGGGACGTTCCAGTCGTCCCAGATTTGTCCGATACCCCCGAATCCGGACGCCCACTCTTTCGGGAACTGCTGGGATTTCGAAATTTTCCGCGCGGCCAGACCGCCTTCTCGGGAAGGCGTCCCCGAATTCCTCAAATTTCCAGACTGTTCGGGCATTCCGCACAGTCCGGACGTTCCGTATTTTCGGGAATATTGAGACTTTACAAAATGGCCAGAAACGTTCTGGACAGTGTGGACTCTCGGGAATCCCCGAAACGTCGTCGCACCGATGATGTGGACAGATGAACTCACCCGAGCGGTTCGATTGAGTAAATGTAGGGAAGAACCTACTCAATCGAACCGTTCGACTGAACACGACCCTTCGGGTGACATGCTCAGTCGAATCGTTCGACTGAGTCCCTCGGAAGGATGTATTCAGTCGAGCGGTTCGACTGACTGCCCCCCCTGTATGTACTCAGTCGAACCGCTCGACAGAATACGTCGGTCAGCACCCTGAATGCGACGACGACGACGACGCCGACGAAGACGATGACGACGCCGACGATGCCGACGACGACGGCGCCAACGCCGACAGTGCCAGAATTTCTTGATTCCCGAAGCTTCCCGGACTATACAGGACGCTCGGAAATCAGGATGATCCATGTTTTCCGAACCATCCTGTCGTGTTGGGTCCTCGTTTTGAAAAGACGGTCGCCGCGTTCATTCCCTCCCTCCTTCCCTCCCTCCGTTCTTTTCCCTCCCCTTTTTCCCAACACCGCCCGCATGTGTCACGCACACCCATTTCGGCACACCTCTCACACGCTTAGTGGCCCCAGGACGAGCGCCACCGAAGGCCCCACTGCCACCGCCCGCATGCGTCACGCACGCCCATTTCAGCACACCCCGCATACGCTTCGTGGCCCCACAGGGAGCTCCACCGAAGGCCCCATTGCCACCGCCCGCATGCGCCACGCACGCTCATGTCGGCACACCTTCACACGATTCGTGGCCCCAGAACGAGCTCCACCGAAAGCACCACTGCCTCCGACCGCATGCGTCACGCACACCCATCTCGGCACACCCATCGCACGTTTCGTTGCCCCACAGGGAGCTCCACCGAAGGCCCCAGTGCCACCGCCCGCATGCGTCACGCACAATCAATTCGGCACACCCGTTACACGTTTCGTGGCCCCATAGGGAGCTCCACCGAAGGCCCCAGTGCCACCGCCCGCATGCGTCACGCACGCCCATGTTGGCACACCCATCACACTATCCGTGACCAGGCAAATAGCTCCATCGAAGGCCCCACCGCCACCGCCCGCATGCGTCACGCACACCCATGTCGGCACCAATGGCTGCGTTCGCATGGGCCCACCGCACCTATTTCGGCACACCTCTCACGCGCCTCGTGGCCCCATAGGGAATTTCACCAACACCCCCAGCGATTGCTTTCGCATGCGCCCACCCGACTAATTGTGGCACACCCCTCACACGCTTCGCGGCACTATAGGGAACTCCTCCGAATGCGGTGCATACAAAGACGGTGCTCACAAATGCACATGGTTGGGCTTTTTCGCCAAGCTATGTGTTATGTTTCTCTTCTCTTCAAAATGAACTCGTGATTCCCAAATTCCCGCGCGAGCCTCAAGGCACCCTGTTGCCAGACATTCCGGACGTCGCGTTTTGGCCTGCTGCGGGAATGTTCTGGAACATCCACATTTTCAGTGCATCCCTTGCGCCCGTTTTCAAGGCGGTGCCGGCCGTTCGCTCCTTGGGGAACGCGGCCCCCCACATGTTCTAAAGTTCCCGGGTGTTCAGGACGGATGGTGGAAGTGGTCCCCCACAGCAACTGGCATGCCCCTCGGAAGCGGAAGCCACCCCGACAAACACGCGCACTCACTGTCTCGGTGCCCAACAACCGTATTTTGTCCTCCACGGCGTGCGGCCTCCTCTGCTCCCTCCATTGCGCGGGCGACTTTTTGCTGCGACCCCCAGCAGCTGTTCTACTCGCTCCTTCGGCCACTGCGCAACCCTCTGCTTCCCGACTGCAAGCGGCCTCGACAACATTCCCCAGCCGAAAACGCGCGTCCTCTGGCGACGTCGCAGCGAATTCGTGCGACGCCCCCATTCCCGGCAAATCCGGGCTCTGGAAAAGAAGTTTGGAATTAAACGCAACCGCATGGCGAGACATGTTAGGACCCTTCCACATCTCCGCTGCCCAGGAAGGGCAATCCATACATTGCCCAAATTCACCCTACTCCGCGCCGCGTCGGCCAAAGATGAGCTCGTCCCAAGAATCGGCTGGTCGAAAAATTAGCGGATTTCTCAAAGCTGGCGGCGGCCCCAGGGGAGTGGTTTCAAGAAGAATCGAAGGCGGGTGAAAGGCGAACGGATTTCCCGAAGTTGGCGGCGGTGGCCACTTTGTAAATCACAAGTTCCCCGATGCATTTTCCCCGTGGCCGCTGCCCTATGTGGCTTTGCTACTGAACCGCAACTCGCGTCGCGCAATTGAACGAGGAACTCCCGCCAACATATAAGGCTTAACGCTGCCCTATCTGCTGGGCTTCACTCGACGGCGCAGGCGCCGCTGCCGCCGCAGTAAACGCGGCCAACGCAACTGCCGCGGCCGACATGAGCGCAGTAGCAGAAGCAGTAGTGATACTAGTAGCATTGGCAATCCTAATCGGAGTCGTATTCGTAGCAGATTCACCAGCCCCCTTGTGGGGCCATGGGGCTGCAAGGCTTGGGCTTGCTGCCCCCTGCAACAATTCCAGTTTCCAGTTTCCAATGTTCCAATGTTCCAATACTGCTTTCTGCTTCCCATTGTAAATTGTTGAAGTCCGCTCGAGGGGGCGGCCCAAGAGGCCTCCAAAAGGGCCTCCAGGAAGCCCTAAAGGCCAAATAGGTGTTCGCAGGATTTTGGCATTTGCTTCGTTTCGGCCTTCCGACGGCCCGAGGCGGCCCAAGAGCCCCCAAAGATCGCCTAAAGATCGCCCAGGAGGCCTCCAAGATGGCCCCAGAACGGCCCAAGGCCCCCAAGACGGCCCCAAGAGGCCCCCATGACGGCCCAGGAGGCTTTTAAGACGCCCAAGATGGCCTCCAAGACGGCCCTGGAGCATTCCAAGAGGGCCTCAAGTCGGCCCATAGAGGCCCCCCAAACGGCTTCCGACGGCGTCGGACGGGCCAGGAGTCCACCGAAACGGCCGAAGATGGCCCTAAGATGGCCCAAGACGGCCCAAGAGCCTTCCAAGAGTGCCTCCAGGAAGGCCCCAAAAGGCCAACATCATTGATTTCCCATGAGTGTTTGAAGGATTGTGGCATTTCCTTTTTGTCGGCCTTCCGACGGCCCGAAACGGCCCAAGTGCCCCCAAAGATCGCCCAAGACGCCCAAGAAGGCCCCAAGAGGCCCCCAAGACGGCCCAAGAGGCCTCCAAGACGCTCAAGATGACCTCCAAGGCGGCCCAAGCGCCCTCCAAGACGTCCTCCAAGCAAGCCCGAAAGGGTCAAAATGGCCTCCACACGGC